>JAGFPH010007215.1:45782-68051 GCA_018207615.1 Philaenus spumarius | reverse complement strand
AGGCAGCCTGGCGCATTCTATGCTTCCCAATACATGAAAGGTTTCCGTCAGTCATGCATCTTGCTGTACACCTTGAAAATGGCCAAAGGGTTTATTTTCCGGAAGAAAATGTATTTGAAAGCATTAGGAATCCCCCCAAAACTACACTCACAGCATTTTTCGAACTGTGCAAAGTTGATAGTTTTGCAAAAACACTGTTGTATAATGAAGTTGCTTCATATTACGTTTGGAAAGGCAACACGTTTTGCAGGAGGAAACAAGGGAATTCCGTGCCAGGCTATCCAGGAGTTAAGAAAGACCATGTTCTAGGTAGAGTTTACACAATTCACCCTGGCAACTCAGAATGCTTTTACTTGCGACTCCTATTACACCAAATTCGTGGTCCTGTATCATTTACATCTCTTAGGAATGTGGCAGGGGTAGTGCACCCTACATTTCAAGCAGCGTGTCGAGCATTGGGCCTGCTGGAAGATGATGCACACTGGGACTGCACTTTGGCAGAAGCTTCCATCTCTGACTCTCCTCAAAAGATCCGCGAGCTATTCTCTGTTATGTTGGTATTTTGTCAACTTGGAGATCCCATAAAACTATGGGAAAATCACAGAGAATGTCTCGCGGAAGACCTGATAATACAAATTGAAAGAGAAAGCGGTGGTGCCCAGTTGGTTATGGAAGTTATATATAATGATTGTCTGGTCCTTCTTGAAGACATAGTCATGGTCACGTCTGGCCATCCGCTCCAACATTACGGTCTTCCATCACCAATAAGAGAGCAGAGAGCTGTAGTAACCAACCGGATTTTTGTTAGGGAGTCAGCTTATAACACCATTCATCTGTCCGAAGTAGTTACTAATAACATCATAAAACTTAATAAAGAACAGAAGAAAGCTTACGATGAGATCATGTACAGCATAGATTCACACTCTGGGGGTCTGTTTTTCCTAGATGCTCCTGGTGGCATCGGAAAAACATTTTTAATTAATTTGTTACTGGCCACTGTTAGGAGTACAGGAAACATTGCGATTGCAGTTGCTTCTTCTGGGATTGCTGCTACATTGCTTGATGGAGGCAAGACAGCTCACTCTGCCTTCAAGTTGCCTTTTAATTTTAATTGCTGTGAGTCTGCAATCTGTAACATCTCTAAGCTAAGTGAAATGGCTCAGGTTCTACGAAATACTAAACTTATTGTGTGGGACGAGTGCACGATGGCACACAAAGGAGCTGTTGAGGCACTAGACAGAAAACTCCAGGACATACGGAACCATAACCAAATAATGGGAGGGGTGATTGTGCTTCTGGCTGGTGACTTCAGACAGACCTTACCTGTGGTATCGCGGGGCACACGAGTGGATGAGGTGAAGGCCTGTCTCAAGTCATCAATCTTATGGCCCAAAGTTAAAGTCCTGTCCTTAAAAATGAATATGCGTGTTCATCTTCAGGGTGACTTGAGAGCAGAGGAGTTTTCAAAGTTACTTCTAAATATTGGTGATGGCAAGTTGGAGGAAAAGGAAGGAAAAATAAACATACCTGACAACCTTTGCTCTGTGGTGGAAGATCTTATTAGCTTAATTGACCAAGTATATCCCGATATTTGTCAAACCCAAAGTCACGATGCTTCTTGGCTAAAAGAGAGAGCTATTCTCACTCCAACCAATGACTCAGCAATTTCTATAAACCTGAATTTATTGGAGAAGCTCTCAACTGAGAAAATAAAATATGAGTCTGTGGACTCAGTGGTGGATGTTGAAGATGCTGTATACTATCCTGTGGAGTTTTTGCACACCCTCAATCCACCAGGATTACCACCTCATATCCTTCTCCTTAAGATCGGTGCTCCAATAATGCTGTTGCGTAACCTTAATCCTCCAAAACTGTGCAATGGGACAAGATTGCAGGTGACAGCTCTGTTCAGGCACGTCATTGAAGCGACAATATTCACAGGCATTGGCCAGGGAGAAACTGTTTTCATCCCTCGCATTCCTCTCATCCCTACTGATTACCAAGTTCAATTTAAACGGCTGCAGTTCCCAATTGCACTTTTCTACGCTATGACTATTAACAAGGCACAGGGACAGAGTTTGAAAGTAGCTGGCATAGATCTGCGGAGTGACTGTTTCTCTCATGGACAGTTGTACGTTGCGTGCTCCAGAGTCAGTTCTCCGGACAGCTTGGTAATCCTTCAGCATGAGCGGAAAACCAGGAATTTAGTTTACAGAGAGGTCCTAACAATTGAGTAGGGTGGAAGAATCTGCGGGATAAATTAGATAGAAAAAAGCCTTGACTGTTGATAAAGCGGAAGTTGAAACCTACCATAATATCCTATATGCTCTTAACATTGCCAATGTAATTAAGTGAAAGTCAAACTTAGTAAAAACTTTAAATTAAACGATATTTTTAAAACTTTTTCGTGTTAGATAGTAGTTTACAGGAATACCATTTTCAGTGCTTTCCTAAATAGCGTAGTCGTTTTTTTCATGACCACAGTAGGATACGCACGGGTATTCAACGAACACTTAAAAAGAATACAATTATTACGGTAAAAAGACTGAAAATACTAACCACCACGGGCAACGCCGTACGGGTCAGCTAGTATATATATATATATATATATTTATAAATATGTTACTTACGTCGTCTCATACACACTGGTTCTTTTTTCCCAACCGGTTTCGCTGCTTCAACTAGTCAGCATCATCAGGGTATCCGCTACTGCTTCGTTATTACATAAAAAACACTACACAACACACACATATACACAAACATACATTACAAACGCACATATCGTATACTTTATGTCCGGTCAGGTGGCCGGCCAGGTCCGTACTGAATCTTTGTCTCGTCTTTATCGTTGTTCAAATATGCCGAATAAATATTGTCGGAATCAAACCTTACTTGTTCATTTATTATTTTCGTTTTGCTGTTTTGGTTTTCAAAAAATATATAAAATCGTTCCCAAGCGTTCATATTATAGCCTTTGTCGCATTGTTTTAAAATATTCATTGTGCTTTCCATTGTGTCATATGAGTGCCCGTTATCTAGAATATGCTTCGCAAAATTTGATTTTTCTGGTTGGTCCAATTTTATTGCAGCCATATGCTGTTTATACCTTTTTTTGAAATTAACAGTTTGTCCTATATACGCACTATTACATGATTTACATGTTAGTTCATATACGCCTGGGTTATTGTATATGCATACTTTGTCTAAATTAGTATTCAGTTTCAGTTCTATATTATTATTAGTTTTGTACGCTATTTCATAGTTAAATCTTTGTTTAAACAGCCTAGCAATGCGGTGTGTTTCTTGGCCTACATAATGAAACAACACATAACTTTCTTTTTTATCCTTACAATTTATCAACTGAGTGTTATTATTCAACCTACTTTGGGTGTTTATTTTCCCCCGTATCTGTGAAAGGAGTTTGTCTACCATTTGCTCTTCGTATCCATTGAATTTTATATATTTTGCGACAGATTTGGTGTAAAGTCTATGATTACTACAGAATGAGGATTGCTGCAAATAATGTCACTGAAGTGGGTTCATACTTGACTTTATTCCCTGACGTTTAATGTGTCGAAACTCCTGATAATTTACTATGATTCTGTATACATCCATAACGAATGATTACAACAGGGATGGCTGCATATTTACACCGATTGATACTAGGAGTCGGTTTGAGAAGACATACAATTCTAGGTCGCAGGGCAAACTGTTTGCCGTGTGCCAAAAATGGTACCAACGGGTTTGAACTCTCCAGTCCCACTCGGGCATATGTTGAGGGTTGACTTCACGGATGCAGAGGAGCAGATTTAGATAGCTCCGAATCTCGCTTGAGCTCTGGGTGAGTGTCAGTGATGAACCATCTCGATAATAGCTACGCCGGCACTCTTTTGTGTTTCAATACAACTCAAGAAAAAGTTGCAAGCAGCTATATTGCCGATTCCAGTCTATATAGCATCCATGAAATAACCACATTTTCGTGATCTCTAAAAAACACGTTCTTCATTTGCTCTCAAGTTTAATGGTGCTTAGTTAGAAAACCCCCACTGATTATCGACCTACTATTGATTGCAGTTTTATGGGCAATTTGGCTGCAGAGGAAACCACCAAAGTGGTGTTTCAGAAAACTAACAGGCTTCCCAGCTAGCAAATCAAGGAACATAATTTACCAGCATCTAACATGATTTCTATATTGAAGACAGAAAAACATTATCATAAACAGTGGGAACGTCTTGCGTAGAGAAAATATTCCTATATATGATCTGCCTCTAAGCATGCTTGGACAAAACTTGACTAAAAGAGTATTTAAATACTCTTATATCAAAATTGTTTATACTACATTCAAATTTAGTTTTTACAATTTATTGTTTTTAAAACGATGAAACTGTGTACTAAGGAAGTGGAGCAGGAAACAATAAACAGATATTTGTCTTATCTTGTGTCCCAATTTTTTTGGAATTCTGGCTGAGATATATATGCATCACTTTCAGGAATCCTTCATTTTTTCGGATAAAAACAAACGATTGAACAAAATAATATATTATTTTAGATACATGGACGATACATTGTGCCCGTTCGATGGTGCAACTAGACAATTGAATGTATTACATCAATACTTGAATAGATGCTCAAATAATATACAATTCGCTATTGGAAAAGAAATCAATAAAACAATACATTTTCTGGATTTATCGATACAAACAGAGAACAATAAACATACCTTTGACATATACAGAAAACAAACAACTAAACCATCCGTAAAGGCATAAATTGTTCGCCTACAATAGTCTTGTCCACTGCCTTACACATACACCGCTGAATATAGTTACTGTAACTACAATAAAGAATACAACATTATCAAATACATCGCCATAGTAAAGCCGGAAATAATAGACAGATTGATATAAAGGAAAAGAAAAGTGCCTCAAGACTATACCACTCATCGAGAATAATACAATCAAAAAAACATACTTATCCATTGAGTTCGGTAGCAGACTAGAATTCCAACTTAGGAGGGAACTCATGAAACATAACATATTTTTATCCTACAAAACATCCAATAAACTGCCCAATATTTTGAGCTCTAAAAACAGACACGCAGTCAACAAAAATAATTTATCCGGCGCATATGGAATCACATACACTGACTGTGAGAAATTGTACGTCGGCCGAACCGGACGATCATTTACCACACGCTTCAAGAAACACATACCACGACACAGAATAATTGAGCAAAGGTCCCATTTCGCCAAGCACCTTATAGACCAAGATCATAAATATACCTACATCCGTAGACCATAATTTGAAAATACTTCACATTACAAAAGGGCCGTCTACTGTCGGCACTCGAAGAGTTCAAAATATACGCCGCAACCAAGAGTGCAAAACAAGATCTGTTGAATGATATAATTATATCAAAGACCACGAAAGAATAGCGTTCAGGGACGGGCTTGTGTACACCGAGACCTTGAACGCTCCAATCGCCGTAGTGCGACGTTGTCACGTTCTTCCCACACTTCTAACTGCATGCGGATGACTCACCGCATTTACAATTCTTTAAACTGTGCGATCAAGCATCGAGCGGTAATACCAAGAGTGTTCAACGCTAGTAGATATGGCAACGCTGCGAATCCATCCTATTGGCCGCCTCGCAACGGTATTCTTTAGTGGTCTTTGATATAACTATCGGTCCAACGAACTATACAACTACATACGACTGAGGGAGGGGACCAGATTACACGATACGCAGACCGATTAGTACAATATCGACGACTGGCCGGCGTAAACATTTAACCCTTGTGTACCGAGGTCAATATCGGTTCGCGCACTTAATTAAGTGAAAAACGATTCGTGGTATGTCTATATGTGTTAGTGTGTTTTACTATAATTTATTAAATCATTTATCTTTTAACTATTTAACTAAGTTTAATGTGCCATTAAGAAGAAGACGCCTTAGCAGGCTAAACAACTTTAATTTGAATAGGGATTTGATGATGACGGCATAGCCGTCGAAACCGGTAATGCATCTAGAAACCAATTTAGATTGATTGACCGAGTATGTACAAGGTAATTAACCTAATACATATTGTTCTTATCTTGTGTGGTAATAGTTTGTCTCATATAAAATATCCTGTATAACAATCAAATCAGTTCTATCAGCATCGTCTAACGTCATCACCTGCGCAGAATAAAACACACAAGATAGGTGTAAAATGAAAGGCATACTCTAGTGTAAATTATTATAACTGGTTACTTAATGTTATTCTAAAAAATTTATTAAACGTCAATGTTCATTTTGTGAAAAGTTAATTCATTAATTATTAATGACATTTTAGGTTAGGCGTAGAAAGTAATTTTAAGCCTAGGCCTAACCTAAAATTATTGTATTTATGTTGCCGTTAAGACAGGCAAAAAATTAAACATACACACAATCATTTTAGGTTAGGCCTAGACGGATGAACCAACATTTTATGTTTATTTTATGTATTTACAATGAATAAACATTTAACTGTGTTTACCATCTTATCTTTGATGTTATAATTAATTCCACCTTTATTACAATAACAACAAACGTAGGGAAGCAGTAAATATTTTTATAAAAAACAATCTAATAATAATCGGCGTTGAAAGATTAAAATTGTTTATGTTGCCATTAAGGCTGGTAAAAGAATTGAAGAAAATGCTTGATGAACTTCGTTCCTGACGGGGGACCCACGACCGCATGCATTTCATTTTTTTATGTATTCTATGTTGTTTAAGACCATAGAACCATACAACCTTTATATAACTCATATATAATATCATAAACTTAATATTTTTCGATTGTTATTTATCTGAACCTACATTTTTTTCTCCAACCACTTTATTGATTATGTTTCGTTCATAAGGGGCCCAAATTTGTGCGTTGCGAAAGGAGGTTTGCGTGCGAAGCACGCGGAAGTTTAATTTCTTATAATTGATAAAAGTAGTCAGCATCAGATACTTAAAATACTTTTCTTTCCCCAAATGTGTTTGTAAAAGACAACACCTAACTAAGTTAGCTTGTGCAGCTAGGGAATTAATTTTGCAAACCCACTGAACACAAAGTGGGTAAGGTAATTCACACCTCTATTCCATCAGTTAGCCCTAATGTCCGTATATCCCGCAATGGTCCCTAGAGTATAACCTTACTTAGTACTTAGCTGTTATGTGGTTCCTTACTCTGTCATGGTTTATAGCCGAAGTGGATAACACTTCTTCTCTGTCGTGTTTTCTGGAAGTTTACTACACACTGCTCACTACTTTTCACATTCGTAGAAGTATTTCATTCTTATATAATAAATTTTACCTAACCAAACACATTTCGAGTAAATTACCCTGGTAGTTTTAATTTAACATGTTTTGAGTACATCAAATACTTGTAAAATTAAATAGAATATTATGATTTATACTAAATTATGAATTTAAACTTCCATGTAATATTTTCTTAGCCCAAATTGTTAAAACTAACATAATACTGTATATATATGTAGAGAGATTCCCATAACGTTTGAACCAGTGAGTTGTTTCCACTAGCAAACATAATTAACACGTTCACTGATAAGCAAATTTCGTATTTCCTATGCTATTATAGGAGCTGACCTTTTATTTTCTATATTTATAGCCTAAATGAGTAGAAATTACTTTATTTTTTTTTTATTTTCGAACCTTTCTACGTAATAATCATTAATATTTTAAAGCTGATGCATATGTGCTTCCATAGCACATAGGCTTAAAATTGGCGTGCGAAGCACGCAATGCTACGTGTATTGAAGATACTCCCAACGCGAGGGTTGACGTGCGAAGCACGAAATGCTCTGTGTATTTAAAATTCTCCCAATATGGGTGTTTGCATGCGAAGCACACAATGCATTGTGTATTGAAAATACTCCCAACATGATGGTTGGCGTGCGAAGCACGCAATGCACTGTGTATTCAAAATACACCCAATACGGGAGTTGGCGTGCGAAGCTCGCAATGCCTGTGTATTGAACACACTCCCAATAAGGGGGTTTGCGTGCGAAGCGTCGGCCGCTTCTCGTAGTGTTCAGTGTCAAGCTCACATGTGCGTCCTTAGCATTGAACGTGTTAAAAAGTTCAAATAATTCGACCACGCAGCTGAACCGCTGACGTAAGTTGAGCAAATTTCCGAAATTAAATTTATAATATATTTTTTGAGTTTCAAACAACTATTTGGAAAATTGATCAACTCGTGTAGCTGCTGCCAGTATGTACCAAATATATTGGCCATCGGTCACCAAGGTAAAAGCCGTGGATTTAATTCTGGTATTTTTACGGTATTTTACGTTTTACTTGTTTTGGGGGGAACCAGATGGGCTATAAAGTCGCGTAAAAAAACAAAATGTGCAAAATTATTTCAAAAAAGTTTATTTCTATTACGAAAAATCTCAAAAAAATTTATTTCCGGTCAAAAATTTGGTCTACTTTCGGTCAATTTTTTTGGCTAACGAACTCAACAAAGCGACTTAGAAAACCAACATGTCTACCAAATCGGACATAAAATGCGTCCGTTTGAGTGCGCATACATGATACTTAAGGTCAACAATTGGTCTACTTACGGTCAATTGTTTTTACTAACGAAATATGTAGGGCGTTAATTAAGGAGTAAAATTTAATTTATTTTATGTAAAATTAGAAGATAAATTGAATAAAATAGGTCTCAAATGTTCAACGATGTTCATTTTTTTAGATATCTGATGCAAAACGCAAAATTCGGTCTCAAAAAAATATGTTTTTAGTATATTGACCTTGTGGAATGGGTGTAAACCCGTAAACTTAATAAACACAACTTTTAGATAATTTTAATTCTGAAGATAATTATGTAAAATAGGACAGTAAAAAACAAACAAAATCTTAAAAAAATAACGTTTTTCACTAAACACAATACAGTAGACAGTAAATCGTAACATTTTTGTAATGTAAATTTAATTTACTGCAAAATATATTTTCCTACTGCAAAATTTATTCGTGGTACACTCTCTGCTTTATAACAAATAAATCAGCTGTTGGATTAAAAGCTTAGCAACACATGTTGTTGAATGCATTTACATTCATTGCCATAGCAACTAATTCGAAAATTCAGAATCAGTTAATTATTCTTCACAACCAACAGCTGTTTTAGATTAGGTTAACAAAGTAAAATCAAAGGCAAACAAAATGTAATGGGAAAGGCTTAAGCCGGTTCTACACGATGCTACGAACACCTTCCAACGTTGGACGTTTGATGGTTCGTCACATCGTGTGGCCGTTGTTCAAACCTACGAGCGTCCAATGGCGAGCGTCGAACATTCGCATTTGACCATGTTCGGGCCGATGTCGGTATTTTTGCACCGAGTCAAAGGGATGCCTCCAACGTTTGAAGGAAAATGTTCGTTAGTTCGATTCAACGGCTACACGACTCGTTCATATTTACTCTCTATTTACACTAAAGAAATTTATGTTTCTTGTTTATTTATGTTTATATCTGTGTTTAATTTTAATCAGTAATATTATTCATTTAAATTTTAACAGGTAGCCTAAGTAGGCTACAATTTATATTTCATACTTGATACTAGTAAGTTCCCGTGAAAAATCAGAAACAGATTACCGGTAATTAGATACTATACATTTAAAAAATATAATTTAAAAAATTTACTATTTTAAAAACAAATTTTATTTAGGCCTGCCTAAATAATTATGATGTGGGGATTTTTAACCCGTTAAATTTCTACAATTAAAACATACCGGTATATTATTATAGACTGTCATCCTCGTCCATTTTTGCAACTGGACCAACGTTTGAACCAAACTGCTTTCTTAAATATTGGATCAAACATTCGATTCACCGTGTAGCAGGAACATTCGCAGTACCATCTGTCGAACTTACTTGTCCCAAACGTTCGGTCCAACATTGGAGCGAGCGTTCGTAGCATCGTGTAGAACCGGCTTTACTTTATTATAATTCAAACAACTGTACCTACACATTATAAATGTAATAACATAATTTTGGTTTTTGGATTTTAGTTTTATTCCTAAATCATTCAATATTTTGGTGGTATAACTTATATTTAAACATATATTGTTTATAATTTTAAAGCCATCAGTTATGGCAATTCTAATATAGTTCATTTTATTAATAATTACTGGCTTATATTTTATAATTTGATAAATTCAATTATTTGTATTTGGGTTAAATAGTTCATCAATTCTGTTTAGGCTTAATGCCATTTTTAGGTTATGTAATTTAAAATATATATATTTAAACAAATTAAACTTAAATATTAAATAGATATGTATTACACCTGTCTTAGCACTGAATTTAAGTAATTAATTATAAAGAAAATGACTGTAAAGATGATTGAATATAGAAAATAATAGCAGTAAGAGTATTTGCATTTATTGCGTACAATATCAGGATTGTATGTGACAAGTTTTTTTCAATAGTTGGACAGATGACTCTTTGTTAAGTAATTACATAGAGGTAAGATTATAAAGTCGATTAGTGTTGGTGTTATTATAATATAGTTTTTGTTTTAAAATATATAATAAAGTGTAATATAAATGAATTTATTAAATTTTGGCTTTAATTGTATGTATTTGTTAAAAAAAATAATTTAAAATTTTATAAATTAATATTTGTAGGCCTAATTAGTAAATATATTAAAATATGTTGTAATAATTAGATTTTTGTATGTTGTGATTAAATACCGGGTGTCCCACGAAGAGGTCCCTATTTTTGAATTGATATGACAGACGTATAGAGCGCGCTACAGACTTGAAATTCTACAGTCGTGACTAACACATATGTAAAAGAAATACCCCTGAGTATCAGTTAATTCTGACTGGTCCAAACAAAATATCGGAAAAACAAAAAACAACAAAATCAGCAATCGTATTTTAAGGGTAAACCTACTTTTATTTAGAATAGGAACAGCTACAGCTGTTTAGGCTATTTTCAATCTATCAGCTGACTGCGTGTATCCACAACAATGAACATGAACATTGGCATTTGTTATTAAGTTGCATTGTAAAGTGTCTTATGTACCATGCCGTTTTCAACTGAGCAAAAAGTGAAATGTTGTTCCTGGGCTATTGCCTTTGAAAATGATTATGAAGCAATAAGGTGTTTTAGGGAAAGGTACCCAGGTGTAGTTCCACCGTCAAGGAAATCTATTCGTAAGTGGAAGACTATCCTACTAGAAACGGGGTCAATACAAAAAAAAATACCATAGATCCTCCAACATAGAAAATGAAGAAATCGTATGTGCTGCTTTCATGGAATCTCCAAATACGCCTAATTCAGTAAGAAAGGTGGAATCTGCCACAGGGATACCGAAGTCATCTGTCCAAAGGTAGCCAAAAAGAACAAAATCAAACATTATAAAACTCATTTAGTTCACGGACTGCTTGAAGATGATCCTGACAGACGATTGGAATTTTGTTCGAAAATAATTGAAAAGACTGACGTAGATAGTAAATGGCATGAAGGAATCGTGTTTTCAGATGAAGCGACATTTTATCGAACAGGAACTGTAAACAGGCATAATTGTCATTACTATAGCACAAAAAATCCACAAATCTTACAAGAAGAGAAATTAAAATCAACAGGTATAACAGTTTTTGCTGGTGTTACCAAGGATGGTGTTTTGTCGTATGACATATCCCGACAAACAATGACTGGAGAAAGGTATGCATCAATTTTAAGCAATCACATAGTTCCTCATCTTTCTCAGCCTGAGATGAAAGACGTTTTTTCCATCAGGATGGAGCTCCTCCGCATTATGCTAATGTGGCCAAAGCAGTTTGGGACCAAAATCTTCCTAACCGTTGGATAGGTCGTGGCAGCACCTTCATGGACTGGCCCCCCAATGTCTCCAGACTTGACTGTTTTCTGTGGGGCTTTTTGAAGGAGAAGGTTTATTGTCATAACATTGCGACCGACGATGAACTAATGAGGTTGATCGAAGAGGAACTGTTGTTGATACCTCGAGAGTTGTTCAGCAAAGCGTATGACTGTTTTCTATTTCGTTGTCATCAGTGCATTGCGATCGATGGACATCAGTTTGAATAAGGTTTATGGATCAAATAGATTTAATTTATTTATGAGTTACTTATATCTTTAATTCCCTAACGTTGTTTAGTGCTTAGTAACTTAGTAACATCGTTAAAATTCAATAATTATTTTGTAACACTTAAGCAAATAAAACTATTTTAACTAAAAGGTACTATTTCTATGATATCCCGCCATTTTGTCCTAATGTGTCAGAATTAACTGATACTCAGGTGTTTTTCTTTTACATATGTGTATGTTAGGACTGTTGAGTTTCAGGTTTGTAGAGTGTTCGGTGCATCTAATATATTAATTCAAAAATTGGGACCTCTTCGTGGGACACCCGGTATATGTTTTCTAAATGTGGTATAAGTTTTGTTACAATTAGTTATATATTTAAGAAGGTATTCAGGTTTTATATATATGCAAATAATATTATTAGACTTAATACTTTTCAAGAAATAAACCTAAACTGAAACATTATACGTATGCTTTGAATTGAACAAAATCCATACGCATATATATATAGAAAAAAGATATATATAAAAAAAAGTCGGGTTTGTTACACCACTTATAACTCAAGAACGGATGAACCAATTTTTATAATTTTTGATTTGTTGGATTTGTCTCCGCCCTGAATAGCAGAATATCTATTAAAATATAGGAAAAATACATAATTAAAATCAAACACACAAAGCAATTTTAGGTTAGGCCTAGACTGATGAGCTAACACAGCCATGTTATTTGATTGTATTTACATTCATTACAATAGCAACCAATAAAATGAAATAACATATACTAAAGTTGATTCAAATGTATAATCTATACTTATAAAAGCCAAATCCACTGACTCACTGATCAGGATTTCTCAAAAATTACTGAACGGATTGAAATGAAATTTGGTATGTATCTTCCTCTAGGGCCCTTGGTGCTCAATAAGAAAGGGTTTGAAAAAATTCGAAATTTTAGGGGAGGTTTGGGGGGGTGTCAAAGTACAAAAATCCCCATAAGAAATACATAGTGTAATATATTTATTGATATAATATTTTTTTTGTTAATATACATTTAACTTTTATTTGTCTATCCGTGCAAAGCCGGGTCGGGCCATCTAGTCTATCTATATAATAAAAATGAATTGCTGTTCCTTTGTAAGCGCATCCTTTGAGAACGTCTTGACCAATTTGGCTATTTTTTGTTTGAAAATGTTCGTAATAGTCCGAACTAGGTTTTTATATAACGACAAATTTGAAAAGTTTCCCGAAAAAGATTCAAATTTGGAAAAAACTAAAGACCCTCTTTTGTATGGACTCAAGACCATAGCGCACAAAAGCAGCTATTCATATAAAAAGCTTAGCAACACGTCATGTTTGTTTACACATTCATTATGATAGCAACTTTAATAGCATTTATAATCAGTTTATTATTATTCAAAACCAACAGCTTTTTGGGGTTAGATTGACCAACTAAAAGCAAACAAAAACCAAAATCAACTAAAAATGCTTACTATATTTTAATGTAATTCAAACATTGGTTGTTACATAATATATATAAAACAACTGATTTGGATTAAAAACTGGACATAATTTTAGGTTAGGCCTAAAATGATCCAAAACACGTTTATTGGCAACCAATTGGGCTAATTTAGAATCAGGTTTTTTACAATTCTTCACAACTCTCAGTTTTATTAGATTAGGTAAAAGCAAACAAAAGGTTTACTGTATTATCTATAAAGGTTTACAAACTATAAATCTAAATTAGTGTAGTATATTCTTAAGTGGCATAAAAACCATTTTACAACTCGATTACTTAATATCAATGAAATTAAATGGAATAACTACCATTTAAATTAAATCAAGCAATAGCGAAGCATTGCTGGGTCAACTAGTATACAATAAAAATGAAATGCTGTTCGTTGGTAAGCGTATCTCTTGAGAACGGCTGGACCAATTTGGCTACTTTTTGTTTTAAAATGTTTTTAATAGTCCGAATTAAGTTTTTATAAAAAGAGAAATTTGAAAAGTTTCCCAAAAATTTTTCAAATTTGGGAAAACTGAACATGCTTTTTTCCGTGAACTCAAGACCATAGCTCCCGAAACAGGTGTTCTAATAAAATGCTTAGTAACTCATGTTTGTTTACATTCATTACCATAGCAACTTTACTTAGCATTTATAATCAATCAACTAAACATACTTACTATATTTTAATTCAATTCAAACATTGGTTGTTACATATTATATATACAACAGCTGATTTGGATCAAAAACTGAACATAATTTTAGGTTAGGCCTGCAATGAACCAAATCACGTTTAATTGCAATCAATTTGACTAATTTAGAATCCCGTTTCTTACAATTCTTCACAACTATCAGTTTGTTTAGATTAGGTAAAAGCAAACAAAATTTTTACGGTATTATCTATAAAGGTTTACAAACTGTAAATATAAATTTGTGTAGTATATTTTTAAGTGGCATAAAAACCATTTTGCAATTAGATTACTTAAGTCAATGTTATGAAATGGAATAACTACCCTTCAAATTAAATGAAGCAATAGCGAAGCATTGCTGGGTCCACTAGTTTATAATATTAAACTTAATTAAAGTATACCACACGTTATTATTGTGATTACTAAAACAACTAAATTATTCTATAAATTATAGGACATGATTAAATTGTATAGTAATACAAGTTTTCTCTCTCCTCTACATCTATTATATACTTCTGTGGAATGTTTGGAACAGCTCCATGCTGTAGCGTTCGGTTTTGTTTCGACAATTAACTGAATAAAGTACTTCCTTCCGGTCGACTAGATACGAGAAAAGAGGGAGGAAACACAAAGCCTTCCTGATTGTATTTTCAGTGAACTGTATCGTAAAATTCAGTTGTGATTCGTATTGTATGTTCCGGACCTGAACCAATATAAGTATACTAGTGGCGGTGTTTATTCACAGTCACTTGGAAGTATCCGTCAATGTAGTTTTTTTGAAACGGTAACGCATTGTTATCCTTTTATGGAAGTTTTTTTTGTGCTAAATTATTACCATTTTCTGGTAGGATGTGTTATTGGCTATAGTATAATTTTCCATTAAGTGTGATAGTGTGCTTTTGCATGGGCGTCCATATGATATTTTCTAGGGGGGGGGGGCTAGACCGGGGTATGGGGCTTAATACGTTCACTGCTAAGGACACACATGTGGGCTTGTCACTGAACACTATGAAAAGCGGCAGACGCACAGTGCATTGCACGCCAACCCCCGTATTGGGAGTATTTTCAATACACAGTGCATTGCGTGCTTCGCACACCAACCCCCGTATTGGGAGTATTTTTAATACATAATACATTGTGTGCTTCGCACGACAACTCCCTTATTGGGAGTATTTTTAATACACAGTGCATTGCGTGTTTCGCAAATCAACTCCCGTATTAGGAGTATTTTCAATGCACAATGCATTGCGTGCTTTGCACGCCAACTCCCGTATTAGGAGTGTTTTTAATACACAGAGCATTGCGTGCTTCGCATACCAACTCTCTTATTGGGAGTATTTTTAATACACAGTTCATTGCAGCTCATGCTTGAACTCTTGTAAAAATTAAATAAGTAATATGTAAAATCAAACAGCATATAACATTTAAAACAAATTTTAGTGCTAATATCTTTTAAAAAAATACATGAATATAATTAATAATATACATATTTTCTTTTCCCCGGGAGCTAGGGGAGGGGGGCGTGGCCATTCTCTGCCCATTGGTATGGGCGCCCATGTGCTTTTGTCTGAAGTATATTCACTCTTTACCAATAATATCAAAGAGTTTTTCCCCTGATACAGTATTTTAATTTATGCTAATTTGATTTTTGAAGACGGGGAAACAGTGCTTACGGCTGGAACCTAGGGAACGTGGTCGAGGAACTAGTGTTGCCATTTTCGTAGTATATTTGTATGTTATTGATTGATTTATGTATTTAGTAATAGTTTTTATATGAACAAGGCTCAGCTGTGTGAATGGTTATATGAACAAGGCTCATCTGTGTGAATGGTTGTAGGCAAACGTTGTAAAGCAAAAATGTAAGTCATTTCATATAATTTCAAAATGTATATTAAGAAGTTTCACATGATAAAACTCAACGAAAAATAGACACATCTATTGTGGAAGGGGATTGTAGTATATTAACTCGAATAAAAGTGTTAATTCATTTCATTCTTGTTTATTTATTCTCATAACCAGAAAGTCTTCCTGAAAAGTCCAATAGACCCTCTCACATAGGAGATTTAGTAATTTAGGTACTGAAGTGCCATATTTATTCTGCAAGTGTTTTGTAAATTATACGATTGATATAAATGGTATGAGTTTCTGTTGTGTGATTGATAGCTACTAATTATTTTCCAAAACTATTTAGTCAGAAAAAAAATTTACTTTCGTTGTTGCTTTAAGAGGCAAAATATCTTGATTTCACCAATTGATCTTACATTTCTGTAAACAAAATTTGTTATTTAAAATATTTTTAATACAAACAGCAAAACCATGCGAATAGTAAAGATTTGTGCAATTTACGGTTTTTAACGAATTTCCATAGGAAAGATGAGCTGTTGCAGTTGACTTGTATGGTGAAATCTAAGTGGTAAATGAGCATCGATCATAGTTTCCAGAACACGATTTGGGATGTCAGAAATTTATCGCACATGTGATCGCACTCTAACAGCCGATTTGGTCGAAATTTATTTCTCACTTTTTTTAAAGTCGCTTGGACGAGTTTGTTAGACAAAAATCCAACAACCTTAACAGGAAGTATAGATTTTTGGAGATTTTTAGATCTAAAAAGAATATTTTTTATGTTTTTATCTAAAATAAACTGTACCAGAAACTGGCACATACTTTCTCACATACATATATAAATTACTGTGACTTCATAATTGTATAGAAGTAGGAGAGGTGATACATTAAAGTAGGAGAGTAAGTAATAAATATTATTATTATTAGTCTAACTAAGAGAAAACTATTCCCTCGATTTCGAAAAAATTTGCACCAAACATGTCAATTAGGCCTGTATGGATGCACGAAAACAGGTTATGAAAAATAACCCAGTTTTATGCCAAAAAATCAGATATTATTATTATTGTTATTATTATTAGCTAAACGAGAATTTTTTTAAAGATGCGGGTTTTGCATACGGTAGGGTACATAAAGGGCTACAAATAAGCCAAATTTTATCAAAATCGTTAGAGCCGTTTTTTTATTAAAAAAATAATAACTGATTTTTTGGTCAAAAAGGGGTTGTTTTTCAAAATCTTTAAAACCATTTTTTCGTGCATAAACAGGCTTAATTGATATGTTTGGTGCAAATTTGTTCGAAATCGAGCGAATAGTTTGGTCTCTAACTTTGTATACATACAGACATTTTGCAAAGAAAACAGACTTTTTGGATTCAGGGGATCTCAAAACGGATATTTCCACAAAAATCTCAACGCAGATTTTTTTGCGATTACGATACTTTCTCTATACTATAGTATAGTGAGAAAGTAAAAATATATATAGGAGACTAGCTGACCAGTACGGCGTTGCTAGTGGTTGTTGGTATTTTCAGTCTTTTTGACGTGTAATTGTAATTCTTTTTAAGTGTTCGTTGAATACCTTTGCGTATCCTACTGTGTTCATGAAAAACGTCTACGCTATTTAGGAAAGCACTGGAAATTGTATTCCTGTAAACTACTATCTAACATGAAAAAGCTTTAAATATATCGTTTTAATTTATAGTTTTTACTAAGTATGACTTTCACTTAATTTCATTGACAATGTTGCGAGCACCTACGGCCTTAGAGGAAGCTACGTACCAAATTTCATTCCAATTCGTTCTTATAGGGATTTTTAGTAACTTTGACCCCCCTCCCCAAACCACCCTAAAATTTCGAATTTCTTTTAACCCTTTCTTAGCGAGAGTTTATTAAATTAGCTGGGGGTCGTAGAAAAGATATTTGAATCACTTTGTAACATCCGCGTTAATTTAGGATGTAACAAACTGGTTCAAATAGAGTTTGTAATTTTAAATGTATAGGCCTAATTAGTATAAGATATTGTTTAGTATTTAAATATACAATTATATATCAAAATAAAGCTACGAATGTGATATTTTAATGGCATTTAGTTTAATTCAGATTGTTTGTTTAGTTTTCAATATAATATGTTTAAACTCGTGTATGTTTATGGTTATGCATGGTGTCAAATAATTTGTTTGTTATTATTATTATTGATAGCGAAAATATGTTATGAAAAGTATTAAAAACTTCATAGTTATGATATATTTTATATAAACAACATTTTAAGCAGCATATCTCTAAGTAGGCCTATATAGATATTTAATAACCAATGTTTGAGTTGAACTATAATTCTGTAAGCATTTTTATTTGTGTTTGTTTATAGTTTTTCAATCTAACCTTAAAAAGCTGTTGGTTTTGAAGAGTATTAAAGTGATTATAAATTTGCTAAGTAATGTTGCTATGGTAATACATCTAAACAAACATAAGCTTTTTATACGAACAGCTGTTTTTGTGAGGTATGGTTTTGAGTTCATACAATAAATGCTGTTCAGTTTCTTCCAAGTTTGAAACTTTTTCGGGAAACTTTTCAAACTTTTCTTTACGTATAAACCTTCTATAAACTACTAAAAACATTTTAAGACCAAAAATAGCCAAATCGGTCCAGCCGTTCTCGAGTTTTAGCGAGACTAACGAACAGCAATTCATTTTTATATATATAGATTATTCAGCACATTTTGTTGGGTACACGACATTATAGCCAAATCGGGTTCCTTCAAAATCAATCGAAACGTTAAATACCGTACCCGGTTCATTTCCCCTTGGTTGATTTTCCCGTTGGGACAACTTTCTATCCAAGGCCGAGGACCGGCGTGCAAACTCGTAAAGAGCAGTCCATAAACCGAGGCCCCAAAGGCGGGGTGCAAACTAGCAAAGCGAGTGTTTGCGCTGCTAACGGAACGATGCAGCGCTTGTAATTCTACTAATATATTTCGTACACGTAGGCAGCTATTCAGCACCTTCGTTAGTAGATCAATTTCCCAAATAAATTTGTGTTTGGAAATTCGCTCAACTCACGTCAGCTGTGCAGCTGCGTGATACAATTATTGTAAACCAGTTTCAGCTTTTTTTTTGTCGACTTCATAATTTTAGTATGTGTACTTTTAGTACCCTACAGCAAAAGTAATAACTCTGCAAAATGTAAGAGAGGTTTATTTCCTGCTTGCGTGCAGTAGTTGATTCGGTTCACTGTAAAATATTCATTGTACCAACATCGAACTAAAGTTAATGCATACTATAGTTGTAGTAGACAAGTTGTCCTTTAATGGGCCGACATTTCTTTATTGCTTTCGTATTAAATCAAAGTACCAGGAGACCGAGCTAAAGCTCGATTATAAGCAGGGCTATGATTTCAATAATAAATATTGGATTATTGAGTTTTGAGGTTAGGCCTATAACATTAAAAAACTAAATAAAGGCTATATACATTATTCTTACCTGTAATAAAAATACAGTTTAAAGGATTAACCATAATCTCAACGCTATGCCTCAGAAATAAGTCAGGCCTAAATAATTAAAGTTTAATATTTCAATATCGATTTAGGCCTAGGGCCTAGTTGGCTCACGTCAATAACTATTATTGCAAATTTCCGTGAACATCGTTTAGGTTAGGCCTATAACATTAAACAACTAAATAAAGGGTATGTTTATTTAGCAGAAGTATTCGTTGCCATGGTAACTATAAATAGATACAACATTAGGCTTAACTCTAATAAAATACAGTTTAAAAGAAAACAGATGATTATTGTAACGACATTGAAAACATTTGCATCAGCTGTGCTTTGTATTGTTTAAAATGGACAAATTTCACTTTTTAATTTAATAAAAAGACGTAGAAAACGAATTTTCCCAGACTGGTGACCATTTCCAATCGATTTCTCGTGGCCAAAAGCCCCATATAAAATCAAAAAATCAAAAATCCTTAGACGGAGATTCCAGATCCATTTAGCAGACAGACAATTATCTCTCGCTTTAGAAGATAAGATAAATACGACTCTCCTAATTGAATGTTTCTTCATCTTTTATAACTTTATCGATTAATTTTAACAAGTTGCTGAAACAAATAATAACACCAATAGGTCTTAATAATATTTTGTTAAAACTAAGAAAATTTTTCGAAAATTAATTTAAACTATGGGCTTTTCCCCCTACTTGCTCCGCTCGCCAACCCCCACCCAACCTCCGATCGTTCCGCTATATCCGGGGGGCCCCGTTCAACTTTATTTTTTCTTTATTCTTATTTCGTCTTCAGATTCGACTTCATGAATTTGTGCGCCTTGAAGTTATGCGATGGTTACCGCTAAGCAATACACATATTCAATCTATTCTTATTACGTTATAATTATGAGAAGAAGAAGTAGAAAAACTTGTTTATATAATACAGAGATATGGGCCTAGCTTTATAATTTTCCGTGATAAAATGTGTTATTGGAAGGTGGTCGTAGTTAATTATCGACGTATAGTTTTTATTCATTATATATTGGCGAATTATTTTTGTAGCAGGGAGTCTAATAAGCTTTATAATACAAATTAAAGGTGGATTTATATTATACTAAATCTACACTCAGCTCTGTGTCGCCTCTTAGGATAATATCTTTGTGATCACATAGACAATAAATTTACACATGACATCTAGAATTATAAACCATTCATAGTATTCTACCAATTTGTTAAAGAAGGAGGGCTACCAGTAGAAAACGAAGGTTATATACTCAGACTCCAGTGTGAATATTAGTCTAAGAGTACTCCCTAAGTCCGTTATATTGTCTATGTAAATAACCTGTCTTTTGGTACAGACATAAAAACAAGTCTTATTAGCAAATTTCCACAGGAAGATGAGCTATTGCAGTGACTGTTATGGTGATGAGTAGTCAATGAGCACCAATCACAGTCCCCAGAATACGTTATAAATTATATCCTACTAATATTATAAATGTGAAAGTTTGTATGTTTGTTTGTTTGTTTGACTGACAATCACGCAAAAAGTACTGGATGGATTTGAATGAAATTTGGCACACATATTGATCATGACCTGGAATGAGACATAGGCTATAAATCATTTTGATTTAAGGGTTGAAACAACCCCTAAAACAACAAATATGTATTATTATACATCCATTAAGACTAGAAAGCTGGAATTTGGTAGATTTATTTCTTACAAGGTACATATAAAATGTAAACTATATTTGCATTTTACACGGTGCTGCTAAGGGGTGAAATTGTAATAACAACCCCTAAAACAATACAAATTAATTATTATACTTTCCATAAAGCTAGAGAGCTGGAAATTGGTAGATTAATTTCTTACAAAATATATATAAAAAGTAAACCATATTTGTATTTTTCATGTGCTGCTAAAGGGTGAAAATGTAACACAACAACCCCTAAAATTATACTAAATAATTATTATACTTCCCATAAAGCTAGAAAACTGGAAATTGGTACATTTATTTCTTACAAGACATTTATAAAATGTAAACCATATTTCCTTTTATTCAAGTGCTTCTTAGGGGTGAAAATGAGATAACAACCCCTAAAACAATACAAATTAATTATTATACTTCCCATAAAGCTAGATAGCTGGTAATTTGTAAATTTATTTCTTACAAGGTACATATAAAATGTAAACTATATTTGGATTTTACACTGTTCTGCTAAGGGGTGAAATTGTAATAACAACCCCTAAAACAATACAATTAATTATTACACTTCCCATAAAGCTAGAGAGCTGGTAATTTGTACAATTATTTCAAACCAAATTTCCATTTTGTAGTGTTCAATCAGCTTCGATTATATTACAAAAAATTTGGAGCTTTTTCATTATTTTTTCACAAAAATCGTCAATTTCTCGAAAACGCTGCGTTCTAGAGCATTTTTGACGATTCTCGACCCCTCTTTGGGAAAAACCATCTTTGCCAGTTACGGGCTATACAAGGGTAAAGTGTATATGCCCCTGGGGGCTCTTTGCACACTTATCAAGTGGCAATGCAATATTAATTTTGTTGGGTGTAGTAAGTGAACACTGATCATGGTCCCGAGAACACGACGTGATTTTCACCCTTTTCGAAAAGTCGGATTGATTTGAAACTTTGCACACTTATCAAGGACCTATGGC
>JAGFPH010007215.1:0-27280 GCA_018207615.1 Philaenus spumarius | reverse complement strand
GGGCAATTTTTGAAAAAATGGAAAAAGTTGAGTGGGGTATCGTTTTTGACATTATTTTGGACGCTGAATCGAATGAGGCCATTTTCAAGTCGATAGGAGCAGCCATTTCAGAGATAAAAACAAAATAACTTGGTTTTTGTAATAACTTTTTTCAACGAATTTTTAACGGTCTTTCGCGTACATAGGGTGTTAAGGGGGTCGGAGTAGAGTATGTTAGCAAAGTTTAATCAAAATCGTCAGAGGGAATTTGGAGTAAATACCAAAAATGTGCTAAAAACTGCTCCCACGGTAAGACACCACCTCCGATTTGCTTCAAATTTACATGGGTTTAATTGTTTACATGTTTGAAGATATCCTGTAAATTTCAGTTCGATCCGTCCAGCCGTTTGCCCTGTGCACTCCGGACACACACGCACACACACAGACACACAGACACACAGACAGACCAATTGCCAAAAATGCATTTTTTGGACTCAGGGGGCCTTGAAACGTAAAGATATTATGAAAACTCGACATCGAATTTTTGGGTCGATCGCAATACTTAACTTACCTAGTATAGGGTAAGGAAAGTAAAAAGTATTTCGTTTAGACACTGCTTTGCAAATGAAGGAATTTATAACTACGTTGAAGCTGAGGAGAGAATAGCGCAGTTTTTACAAGGTTAACCCATTTGGTTTTTATGATTATTGAAATTACATATGAAACTCCACGAACGAGTTACAAATTCGAACGTCTGAAGCAATTAAATATACGTTGGGTTCACACATGGCGCCCGTTGCAGATGTTTGAGGTTTTATCTAAATGAAATTTATTGGAAATTATAATTAAATCGTACAAATCTTTAGAAACTGTCGTTGGAATTTAATGTTTTAGTCTTCTGTATAAATTACATTATAACTAATGTAATCACAAAAAAAGGACGTACTACGAAATGAACCTTAAACAATAATTAGAATCATCTCAATTTTTTGCGAAAACATTCACTTGTAGCAAAACAAAAATATTCCTTAACTCCTGTGAGTGTCGAAAAAATCTACTTATAAACTGTAATTATTAGATTCTCGTAGAACATGTTACATTAATTGTATTATTAAAAGATTCAAATCGAAGTGGTACACATGTGAGTTGTTTATTGAATCTTCAATAGTGATTCCAGTTTAAATATTGAATGCTTAGTTGAAGTAAATCTTATTTTTATTTGCGCTTTAACCCATGTAACGTCTTGAATTTAACAAGATCCAGGTGGCTACTCTAATTGGTCTAAAATATTTAAATTTCTGTATGTCCGCAGCTAATGTCGAAAGCAAGGTCTGCGTACAGTGTGAACGAATGGAGGAAGGGCATGCCTAAAACAGGACCTTTCGTCATAGTAAACACCGTAATTAAAAACTCTGTGTTATAGTATATGATATCCGACGAAATGCACACTATGTACGACTTCTTTACAGTGACCTTCGGAACCCGAGAAGACTGGGAAAGAAACAAAAAATCAGGATCTGCCAAAGGAACTCTAGTCTGATACACAGAGTCTTTGATGAACAGAAACCCGGGTTACGGTATATCAGCGCATCCCCAAAAACAAACATCAGTGTTAGCCTTGGGACGCACTGCATATCTTCCAAGCAGAAATCTTAGCGATCATTGTCTGTGACCACTTAGGTTTTTCAAAAGGATACAGAAGTAGACATAGACTAACCCTATATGGCAGTCAAGCATCGCTTAAAGTGCTGGACTCAGTACAAATCACATACAAACTGGTGAAGAAATGCCTCTCATCACTATTAAAACGCTCCATAAAAAACATGGTGGAATTGAGATGGCAGGACACTGTGGCCAATGGAAATGAGATTGTAGATATTATCGCAAAGAAAGGATCTTCCATCTCCTTTATGGGGCCGGAACTAATGTGCTGAATTAGTCTTATTACTGCAAAGATCTCAGTAAACTGTTATGCCAGGGAAGAGAAACGGCAGAGATGGTGTAGATTACCCGGATACACAAAAAGTAACCCACTGATCATGTTACCAAGCTCACCAAATCAATAATCAAGTTAAACCGACAACAGCTGAAAAGAACTTTAGGACTCATTACTGGAAATCGTCTGTTCAGGAAACATCCAGCAAGATTGGGAGTCTTGGAAGGTTACCAAAGCTGTGTTCTTTGCAATCAGGCCCAATACACGACATATTTAATTGCGGGATTATGAAGCACAGAAAGAACGAACTCTTCGAAATCCAACAACCAGGAGACACGTGCTTGGTAGGGAAACTCCTAGATCACACAAAGGATACGATAAACAAAGTTTTGACGTGCAAGGAAACCTGCTTCAAGAAGAAGTCCATCCCAGGATAATCTAATAAAATGTCCGCATGTACGCAAGCCATAATATTGTAGTTACGGGTGATAGCTACCCCTTCTCAATTTTCAGTTAATCATATATTATTGAAATAATTGTTTTTATTATTACTAAGTACTGTACTTGCAATCTAAACACAGAAACAAAGTTGAATGACATTTTATAAGCTTTATTCTAACTGTGGTTTCAACAGTAATTCTTTTTTTACTAACGGTTAATTTTTTATTAACCTGTTTCACTTAATTTGTATAAAATGTCCCCTTATTAAATGTCCCTTAATTAAATGTAAGCTTATTCAGCAAAATAGTACTACAGAGGTCAAGTAAACCTGTTTCCTTCTTGTATGTGTGTGTTCATACCTTTGCTTTTATATGTGGCAACTTAAAAAGATTTGAAGTACTACAATTCTTTTACTGGTTTAGAGCTTTATAGTTTAGTGTCAACTATAAATGTGTCTCGATAAACTTACAGTAAGGGGAAAGAAGCGGAAGAATAATGAGTAGCAGAAAGTGATTTACTAAAGTTGGAAGCAAGAGATTTCCTTGAATTAGAATTTATGTACTGCTTCCAGCCGCAAACTTGGATCGTTATGTTTTGTTTCTTTAACTTTAAAGTAAGAAACAAGTCTTAATGATTCTTGTGTGGCTTATACGAGGTTCTTTAAATATCTTATAAGCGCTTGAATATGTATGCCATACATTTTATATACTTGTATGGTTTATGTATGCGGCAATACTCGTGTTGTTTTGAATAATTGTGAACCTAGAATATGCATCAGTCATCAGTTAATAATAGTAGTTTTGTATAGAACAACATAATAGTGGCAGTTAGTTTGAGTGAAAACTCACTATACAATATTTTTTCAACCCATAAAATTAAATTACATTATTTCTATTATTAAGAATGTTTATGCATTAGAAATTATTAATATCATAGAACGTATCACAAGTTATAATATTTGTATAGTTGTTACTAAGTTATTGCTTGTAACTATTACAATAAGGATTTGTAGGAATAAATAAGGTAAACGAACATCAGAAGTTACACGGTATATTTTAATAATTAGTTATGCATTTCGATATTCTAAAAAATTCCCTATCCACTTCCCCTAACATAGATAAAACATTAGTATTAAGTGCTTTACTTTTAAAACTTTTCCCACACTGCATATTTATTGCCTTTCGTAAACAGTATAGCCTACTGATTTCGCCTTGTTGAAAACTTTTAAGGTGGGGAAATAGGTATGGAGTAGTATCTACTTTGTCCTTTATCATTGCTGGTTTTAAAAGGAATATTTATTTTATTTATAGTAGATCTATTATTATACTGAAATGTATACCTATTTAAAGGCAACACGATAAACTAAAAATTACCATTATCATTGTTTTGTGTTATTTAACCTAGCCTAACATTTACCTTGTTACTTAATGAAACAATGATGGAAAGAAGTTAGTGAAACATCTTAATTTTCAAAATCTATTTTATAGCGTTTATTACTCATAAACGTTTTTACTTCTGTCATTTATTTATGTATTTCATTACTTTTGTTTGTTTATTCAAACAGACATGTTCTGATTATTATATATTATATACAAATAATATATATACAAAATAAAACTAACACATATACAAAATCACACATAAGTTTATATAAAATTTTTATAAAATATACAGTTAATATGTATACACAAATAAGGCCTTCCCGACACCTACAGGTTGGGTTTAGGTGCTTCTACAAACATATTCTTCAACATAGTAGAAAGCATTTTCTAGGAGGTAGCAACTCTTGAAACTTTTTGTAGAATCTATGTTTTTCATATTTTCTGGAAGTGTGTTGAACAACTTTATTTATACCAGAGTAGCAGCTGCCAATTGAGGATTCAAACAAAATGTAAGACTGCATAAAGTATTTTGGACAAGTAGTTTTCGACGGATAGGGTATTTGTAGTGGTGCTGATTCATCTCAAATATATTGTTATTATTATTTATTTTTAAATATAATTCAAGTTATATAAATATAAATGAAAGTTGAAATATTATCTTTTTTTTCTGTTCCAAGCCTCAACATAACTTAGCCGAGAACAGACACAGGTAAAATAGACGGGTTTTAAATTTATTTTAAACTAGTCACAGATGAAATCATTGAGAGCAAAGCAAACTGATGCCAGTGATTAAGCTAAATCTGAAACTGGTTAGAGTCATACTTAAACTTTACAAAAATTTTGTTTTTAAATAAGGGTTTATTTTACATACCTTACAGTTTTGTTATCTTATTAATAAATAATGAGATACATCATTCGGTTTAAATATCAATTCTCAAAGGGTAGACAATTGGTACCATGTATGTTTTCCGACTCCACATATGCCTTACATCCAATAAGAAATTTTCGATTTTAAATTTCATCATTACAAATGCCTAAACACATAACTGTTTCAAATATATTAATTACTAGGGGAGATCTATGCGTGCTCTGCACGAAAACCCCGTTGGAACCTTCTGCACATATGCTATGTTTTCTTTATAAAAAAAGTGTAGCTTATAATAATAACCTCAAAGCTAAGATAGTAAATAATGTTAAAGATCCAAATCTAATTATTTCATAATATTATATATTTTATAACAGCAGTTATAGGCCTAATAAAGGTTAATAGAACCAGCAAGGCTCATGTCTACACTTAAACACAAACCTAACCTAAAACATCTGGTGTGCACATCACACAACTTTCCTTACCAAAATAGATGCTGTATCAATTACCAAATTTTTCGAGCGAGAGATTGATGATACCATTTTCGAGTTAATAGGAGTATCCGTTTCGAAGAAAGCGGTACTAACTTCAAAACGGTTAATCCCACGGACCTGATTTTGGTCTCAATCGATTTCTCACCCCCAAAAATGTCAAGGTCGATACCAAACACGGCTAGTTGAAAAAAAGTCATTTTTGCCCCCAAAAAGGGCGTTTTTGGGGTCAATTTTTGAAAAAATGGAAAAAGTTGAGTGGGGTATCTTTTTTGACATTCTTTTGGACGCTGAATCGAATGAGACCATTTTCAAGATAGGACCAGCCATTTCGGAGATACAAACAAAATAACTTGCGTTTTTGTAATAACTTTTTTCAACGAATTTTTAAGGGTATATAGCGTACATAGCGTGTTAAGGGGGTCTGAGTAGAGTATGTTAGCAAAGTTTAATCAAAATCGTTAGAGGGGTTTTGGAGTAAATACCAAAAATGTGCTAAAAACTGGTCCCACGGTAAGACACCAACTCCGATTTGCTTCAAATTTACATGGGTTAAATTGTTTACGTGTTTGAAGATATCCTGTAAATTTCAGCTTGATCCGTCCAGCCGTTTGCCCTGTGCACTCCGGACACACACACACACACAGACACACAGACACACAGACAGACCAATTGCCAAAAATGCATTTTTTGGACTCAGGGGGCCTTGAAACGTAAAGATATTATGAAAACTCGACATCGAATTTTTGGGTCGATCGCAATACTTACCTTACCTAGTATAGGGCAAGGAAAGTAAAAATTAGAAATACAAATAATTGTTTAAAAATTTGAAATCAGCTGTTAGTGAAAATATTATATCAAATAGCTGAATAATGTACCAATAATTATAAACATATTTAATTATTATTTATTTGGCGCTCCAACTGCCGTAAATTATTTTAGTATAGTGTGCGATATTTTTACTTTCAGCAGATGGCATTGTTTATGTTAACCTAACCTAAAAGTTAGAAATACATATAATTGTTTCAAAGTTTGAAATCAGCTGTTAATGAAAATATTAGAGCAAACAGCTGATTACTATACCAACACTAAACATATTCCATTATTATTTATTATGGCGCTAACATTGCCGTAAAATAATTAGTTTAGTTTGTGTTATTTTTACATCCAAGAGAGGACGCTGTTTTTCTAAAAGTATATAAAAACACTCGCGGATCGAATGCAATGTTGTGTCACAATTTCAAAGCAATCGGTGAAGAACGTTCGGAGATTTTAGATTTTGAACAAACGAACATTTTATATTTTTATTTATGTAGATTTAAAGGTTGTTCAATGTGAAAAATGCAAATCAAAATTCAATTTATGTTTATTTTATCTAAACCACTTTAACATATCGTGTGTTAAGAGCAAACGGTGGGCTCATAATGTTGAATTTTGTTTATCTACATTTTGGTACTGCTAATATGATCTAGAATAAAGTTCGATAGAGATATTCATTTTAACCAAAACAATGTAAATCTTCAGAAAATCAAGTTTATGGCACACTCTATTGGTTCTAAGCGATATTTAAGAGGGTGTTTTTACACTGTTGCTTTAACAAACTCTGTCCGACACTGCAACATTAATTTCAGGGAAAAGTACGAAAGAAAACAACTTCAAGGTTGAAAATTGGAAGTAAATATTCATCGAGAGAAAATTACAAGGGTTATGACGTCGCGAAATTACTTTGTCTTGTTTTTATCAAGATTCATTCAATGAAGATAAGTAATTAATTTTATAACAATATTGAAATTAAAATTTAAACTACTACTAAATTTTTTAGATCATTAAAACGTAATAAGATACGAACTATCAAGTATAAGGCGCATTTTAATGTTTGAAACGCTATGAAATAATGGCAAAAGCTTCAATATGTGATGAACGTGTGTTATTCTATAAGGTTCAGATTTTAGCAACGCAGTGTTAGGTATAAGAGACGTAATTTTGAAACGTCCCAAGCCTATATGTTTACAATTTATACTAATTCAATTTGAGTTTGAACTGTGAAGTCTTAATTGCCTTACCAAGTTTCGTGATATATTATAATGAAAAACGTAACCTTTACATAGTCAATGACTACATAATAATATATCAATAAGACTAAAAGTGTAAATGTTAAAAATCCAGTTCAAGGAAGCAGATATGAAAATGTGTTTGCGGCATCGGCCGCTAGGATTCGACAGTCACGTGACAGTCGGACCTCTCTGTCTCTCCTCCTCTTTCCATCCTTGTTCCACACTCGGCCGGCAAAACGCACTCTGAGCTCCTAGCGACTGATGGCGCAAACTTGTATACCTACTTTCCTGGTCTGAATCCTACCCATTTAAACCATTCCTCTTATTGATATGTAGTCATTGACGTAGTCAAATATTTCTAATATGTACTTAAATATCTATGAAATTCGTTGACTTACTGCGTCTGTTAACATAAGTGCGAGAAGATTGGGTTTGTTTTGAGAGTGAAGCAAAATCCCTTTTATATTGCAAAAATACGAGTATTAAATTCTGCTGAAATAAATCAAGGTCGACTTTCTTCCAACAGTCTTGCACATTGTAAACGTGGTATTAATGTTTTCGCTTTAAAAACTAATGAGAAATTTTTCCATGTTCTTTTATACTTTAAAATCCGTATTGGAATTGTCATAGTATTTGTTGCTAGGGTTTTGCAACATCTGGGTGGTAGACCGTTGGACTTTTATATCTTTTTAAGAGAAATATTTTTTGTCACGAGTTGTTTCTGTTGAGGTCTGTATAATTCTTACTGTTTATTAAGGAATCGTACATTGTTACTAAACAATAGAACATTATAATAAAGGACTTTTATTTCCATACAATGTCTTCTCCATTATACTTTGGTTGTCGATCACTATTTAATTAAAAAACTACAATTAGAGAAAACCATTTCCTGGGCACAATAAATAGTATAAGATGGTTACACTGTTACGGATAAAGTAATCAATGGAAGACATTTTGTTTCTGAGAAAATATTCACAAACTCTTCGTACCTATTTTGCTTTGTACCTGTTTTGGTTTGTACCTGTTTTCGAATACTAAATAGTACGAGGTATGTTTTAAAAGCCGCATTGAAAGTGTCGTTATATTTATAATTTACCTTCGCGTTAAGTAATAGCACAGTGATTGTGGTAGACCACGATAAGTTTTTATCTTCTTAAGCTTCTGTGCTGTATGCCAAAATCAAGTAGCTAGTGATAATATCTGATTAGAATCTGTCTGTTGGCTGATTCTTTGACTTCAATTTATTCTTGGCTATTCCCAGCATGTCATTTGTTATGATAGGGTTACTGTTTGTTTAGGTGAACCCAATATATCACTTTTCTGTATTATATAAGGAGTGTATATTAATATAATACAGAAAAACACGAGTATACTAAATGTAAAAACTTAATTTATATAAACTTCTTTTTTGCCCCTCCTTTTTGTTAAACAATTTGATTGTCGCAGAGAAGCGATAAAGAGATTTCTTGAAAATAATTAGTTACCTTTCTCCTTGTAAAGTTAAAGGAATAAAGGGGAAACAGTCGCAATTAACTAAGAAACAAATTAATATTTATTTAGCGAAATCAACTAACTAGGCCCTAAAATAAATAACAGTGTCACTTAATTTTATATTTACTTTTCATAGTCAGTAGCTTGGAATTTCGACTTAACTCTCAGAATACCATTTTAGTGAAAACGTATTAAATTGTTACGCTTTTTGTATCCTATATCTTTTTGTAAGATTAGAAATTCTGTAATTAGTAAAGTTTTTTTATTCTTTTTACTTTCTCACGTATAGAGAAAGTATAGTGATCGCAAAAAAAAATCGATGTTGAGATTTTTGTGGAAATATCGATTTTAGGACCCAATGAGTCAAAATGTCTGTCTGTATGTCTGCATGTATGTATGTATGTATACAAAGCTAGAGCGAAAACTATTTGATCGATTTGTTTGGGTTTTTTTTGCCATAAACGGGGTTGTTTTTCAAAATGTTTCAAAACCTTTTTTCGTGCATCTATACAGGCCTAATTGACGTGTTTGGTGCAAATTTGTTCGAAATCGATTGAATCGTTTTCTCTCTAGATAATAATAATAATATTTATTAGTTAAGGGTCTTCTATATACCTTGCGAAAAACAGCAAAAATATGCACTTCGTACTACCGAGTTTCGGACGCCGTTTTTCAGCCTAAAAAGTTGTGAAACATCTTAAAGTGTTTTTAAAGGCTTTGTGCTGTTATCTTATATCTCATAATTGAAAGAAATCGTCGGCAACTCCTTTTAATCAACAGTTTAAATGAGTAAACATCGATTATTTTTAACGCATTTTTTTGGGAGTTATAAGCAATAATTTCAATATTTTAAGCTAACATGTAAAAAATATAAAGCCTTCTTTATAACTTAAAGTAGTTTCCCAGATTATTAATTTATAAATAGAATCCGAAACACGGTATTACGAATGCATGTTTCAAAGATTTTGCGTCTTGAGTCAGGCCTTTTGCATTGAAATCATACTGTACACTCGGGAGTTTTCTTCAAGGTAAAGAAGAGCCTTAATCTCCTAGTTTAAAAACACCTCTCTTACCCCTCCTACAATAATGAAGTCACTGTGAATCTGTTTAATAATTTAATTATGTTTGTGAGAAAGTACGTGCCAGTTTCTGGTACCGTTTATTTACATGTTCTTTAATAAATAAACAGCAAATTGAGGAGTACTAGAAATATTATTTGAAATCGAAATTGAGATAAGAATAAAATTATTAAATTGATATTTGTAAGTATTTCAATTTACATTCGTACCTCGTCACTTTGAAGTTAACGAGCATGATTTTACTGTTTTTCAAAAGATTACTGCTGACAAAAGTTACCGTTATTTGCGAATATATTTCTTTGAGAACAATTCTGAGCTTATAATACACGTTGGTGAATACAGTAAACAATATTTTACAAACTCCACAGCTCCGTACTATGATGGAAAATACAATAGTTTGAAAATTGTAATTGTAAGAAAATGTAAAGTGTAACTACAAAGAAAACGTTTTTTAAATTCTAATTTATCAGTCTTGCTTTACGCAAACTGAATTTGTTTTTCAATTGTTTAATCAATAAAGTAGACTTTACATAATTCCATAGTTTCAATAAATGTAAGAAATATATAGCATTTTTATATTGAATTCTCTTTATAACATATTAACGCAGACCTTTCTCCTCAAAGACATCAGCTCCTATTACCCTTATCATTTATATTCATGTGCATAATAAATTACATTTCTGTACACGGAAGCCTGAATCGCTCCTTAGTTCGCTTAATTTTTCAGTGTTTTTCGTGCGTGTAATAATCGTAATGTTTGTTTGAAAGATAAGGTAATTGTTACGCACTAAAGTTATAGACTTTTGTTAGGTTAGTTTAGCGTAGTATAATTATGTTCAAAATTAAGATTCTTGTCAAATCTACTTAGTACATGTTTTGTGTAACAATATCAACAGTTGCAGAAAGCTACAACAACGTCTGATCTAATTGATAAATAACATAAACACTTAACTAATTAAACATAAACAGCTGATTACGGTACATATTAAACCTACAACAGCTTAAACCTACACATTAGAATCCAAACGCAAAACCAACAAACATTGACGAGCTTATTTTCGTGCAGCACAATTATAAGAACGCACTAATACATTGTTATTATAAATTAGGTTTTATAATAATAAGAGTAAAATAGAGGTAGGAATGTTTTTTTTAGTTTATCGAAATTACGTCTGAATAACCACGAGAGCAAGATTCATTTAAGTATTTTTGAAAAACATCTACTTTTGTCAAAACACAGGTTTTCATTAATTCCTGTTACGTGTAAGAATTGTGCTCACAAACTTAGGGAGATTTAAGTTTAATATGTTATTAAAAAAACTTAATAATCATTTATATGTACTAAATTTCAACTTTCTCTGTGTGTCATAGTATTATATTATTACTAATCTATATATATAAAGTCTGTATAAATAAAAGCCAATTCCACTGACTCACTGATGACGATTTCTCAAAAACTACTGAACGGATTGGAACGAAATTTGGTATGTAGTTTCCGCTAGGGCCATAGGTGCTCAATAAGAAAGGTTTTAAAAAAATTCAAAATTTTAGGGGGTTTTGGGAGTTCAAATTTACTAAATCACGATTTTTCTAAAACTACTGAACGGATTGGAATTAAATTTGGTATGTAGCTTCCTGTAGGGCCGTAGGTGCTCTCTGAGGAAGGTTTTCAAAAAATGCGATTTATTAGTGGGGGGTTCTAGGGGGTCAAAGATACTAAATCACGATTTCTCCTAAACCACTGAACGGATTGGAATTAAATTTGGTATGTAGCTTCTTCTAGGGCCATAGGTGCTTACTAAGAAAGGGTTTAAAAAAATTCAAAATTTTAGGGGGTCAAAGTTACTAAATTACGATTTCTCTAAAACTACTGAACGGATTGGAATGAAATTTGGTACGTAGCTTCCTCTAGGGCCATATGCGTCCGCTAAGAAAGGTTGTCAAAAAATTCGAAATCTTAGGGGGGATTTGGGGGGGGTCAAAGCTACTAAATCACGGTTTCTTTAAAACTACCAAACGGATTTGAATGAAATTTGGTATGTAGCTTCCTCTATGGCCATAGGTGTTCGCTAAGAAAGTTTTTCAAAAACATTCGAAATTTTAGAGGGGTTTTGGGGGGTGTCAAAGTTACTAAAAAAAAAAACACCGAACGGATTGGAATGAAATTTGGTATGTAGCTTCCTCTAGGACCCTATGTGCTCAGTAAGAAAGGTTTTTAAAATGTTTGAAATTTTAGGGGAGTTTGGGGGATCAAAGTTCCTAAAAATTCCCATAAGAAATACATACAGTAATATATTTATTGATATATTTTTTTGTTAATATACATTAAACTGTGATTTGTCTAACCGTGCAAAGCCGGATCGGGCCAGCTAGTGTAGTATAAAAATACCCTACTTTTTAAGTGTTTTTAAAGTGTACGGTGATGTATTACAAGTATAAACTTAAAAAAAAATTTAATTTCATAATTATTATAACATTTAAAATAAACGGTACCAGAAACTGGCACAACTTTCTCACAAACATATTTAAATTAAAAACACGTTAACTGCACATGTGAGCTTGATTTTGAACACTATGAGAAGCGGCCTACGCACAGTGCATTGCACGCCAACCCCCGTATTGGGAGTATTTTCAATACACAATGCATTGAGTGCTTCGCACGCCAACCCTCATATTGGGAGTATTTTCATACACAATGCATTGCGTGCTTCGCACGCCAACTCCTGTATGTAATCCCAACTGTGACTTCTTAATTGTATTAAAGTAGGAGAGGAGATAGTAGGCCTACATTAAAGTAGGAAAGTAAGTAATAAAAATTATTCATATTAGCTAAAGAGGAAACTATTCAATCGAAACTAGGCGATGATAACCACCCAGGTTTTTCGCCTTTAAACCCAAAAAAAAAAAAAAAAAATTCAATCGATTTCGAACAAATTTGTAATACCAAACATGTCAATTAGGCCGAAAAAAGGTTTTGACAAATTTTGAAAAACAACCCGCTTTAATGCCAAAAAACTTCCAAAAATCAGATATTATTATTATTGTTAGCTAAACGAGAATTTTTTGAAAGATTCAGGTTTTTGCATTTGGTAGGATAGATTAAGGGCTACAAATAATTTTTATCAACATCGTAAGAGAGGTTTTTTTTTATAAAAAATAACTGATTTTATGGGGGGTGTTGTGGCCAAAAACAGGGTTGTTTATAAAAAATTTCAAAACCCTTTTTAGTGGATCTATGCAGGCCTAATTGACATGTTTGGTGAAAATTTGTTCGAAATGGATGGAATAGTTTTATCTCTTAGCTTTGTATACATAAATACATACAGACAGACATTTTGTGAAACCACTTTTTTTTTACTCAAAACGGATATTTCCACAAAAATCTCAACATCGATTTTTTGCGATCACTATACTTTCTCTATACCATAATACAGTGAGAAAGTAAAATGTGGCAAGAAAACGACCTACCAGAAAGTGATTTACTTAAAAGTTGAGAGCGGGAGCCTTCTTTCTATTAGAATTTATGTCCTGCTTCAGGCCGCAAACTTTGATCGTTATGTTTAGTTTCTTTAGTTTTTATTAAAAGGGTATGAGAAGGAGTAAATAAAATCAACTCTAAAGTAAGAAACAAGTTGGTAGTTAACCTTACGTAATCATTAACTTATTTGCTCTCTATGGAATACATTTTGTATCTGATACAAACTTAATAACTTTTATTATATTATAACAGACTTTACCTTGTACCTTTTAAGTTTTCAGTAATAACTAGGGGAGACCCCTGCGTGCTCCGCACGCCATACCCCCCTCCCAATGGAACTTTGTTAAATGTTCAAATCAAATTATTTCGTAAATTATTTGTATAACAACAGTTATAATTATTTAATAATAATTAATTGCTTCATATTTTGAAATCAGCTCTTAATGTTGGTTACTCACTATCAATTACCATAAATAATCAATAAATAGGCCTATCATTAAATTATAATATATGTATAGTATGTATTTTTAATAAGGATGTAACATAGTTTTTCTTATTTTTAAATTCCATATCGCAAGTTTTTATTGGTTTGTGTGTGTTCAAACATGTTTTGGTTCAGTCTAAGCTTAACATAAAATATATTATTTTGTATTAAGCTGGACATCGGAATCAACTGTTTTATCTGTTATTTTATTCAATTGGTTGCTATGGTAATGAATGTAAATACATTCAAGAAATAAATATATGTGTTTCCTACATCATAAGTCTAGGCCTAACCTAAAATTATGTTTAATTTATTTTACCTGCCTCAACATACACATATAATTTATGGTTTTGTCCACATTTAATTTTTGGAATGTGGAATATCTGCGATGCATCGTTGAAAGATACTGAGTACTAATGATTAACTCTAAGCCGCTGATTCCTTTTGCTACAATTGTCAGTTCTTAGATGCACGATCAGGTGTTTTAATAATCATCTGGTTAGGGAAACTTAAAATGATGATAAAATGCGTTTTAAAACGTTCTTTTATTACATTCTAAATGAAATTATTTCAAAAATGTAAGTAAATTGTGCAAATATAGAATTATTGATCTTTCATTTAAAACAAACCGCTTGTAAAACGGTTCAGTGGAAACCTCAAGTGAACTCTTCAAAGAAGTGCAATGTTGAAATTTACCCCATGTTAAATTGCTATAAGAAAACTTTTAATCTTGTTATTTTAAATAGTTACTGACCAGATAACAAAATCTAAGGTAAAATGTGCAAATATAGGGGTTATTCCCTTTCGTTTGACACTACCCGCGTGTAAATCGGTCCAGTGGAAGTCTCACACGTTCTTCCGGAAGATTTTTAATTTTGTGTTTTAATATATAGGATTGCAGTGTTTCGAATTTCAGAGCATGTAGTAAATAGTAAATACATTATCATAATAATACAATTAAATTTCAGTAAAAACCCATTAGAAAATATTGTTTCATTAGATGTGTTTATTTGATTCAAAATCTAAAACAATATTAATTGTATCATAAAGAAGGTTTATCAAATAGAAATGACTTAACGACTTAACGCACACAAAGTAACATAATAAGTAAGGGGTAGTGTTATATGTTTGTCCTAAATTATGCTTATACTGTGTAACTAAATACGATGATATAATAAGAAGAGAACATTATCAGTTACATGCATGCTTATTAATGGGTTATTTCAATTAATTATGCATTCCAATATTTTAATAGATTCCCAATCCACTTGCCGCAACAAAGATAAAACATTAGTACTAATTGAGTTACTCTCAAAACTTTTCCACAATGAATATTTATTGCTACTTGTAAACACCAAACCTTATTCTTTCTTCTTGGAATGGAATAATGTTTTAAGAGTTAAAGAGAAATGGTGATAGTTTCAATCTTTGTATATCCTTACTTATTAAAAGAAGAAAATTGAATTAAGTAAGTGTACAGGGTATTTTAATTAATTGATGTTTCTCCTTTGAAATCATTCAATTTAATGTATCACAATCCATAAGTGTCCATTACAAATTTTCGAAATGGTGTCGTAGGAGGGTGAGCGGGTTTTATGATTTTGTAAATAGCTTTTCTAAGATTTCCCCTGATGGTGAATAAGTGTCCCGAGTTTAGATTTTGTATATCTCTTTTCGTTTTCAAACGAAACACTCGAAATCAGTTTTGAAAAATAAAAATGGCTGTAACTCAAAAATTTTAAATACTCCAAAATATCGTTGTGTTTCATATCGTTTGAAAGCTTATTTAATTCTGAATCCAAAAAGAATAATAATAAATATAAAAACATAATGGTACAGCAAAATAAGGAAAAAATAGGAAAACACGATTTAGTTCTTTTTTTGGCCGCCATTTTTAATCGGTTAAAGATATGGATGTGCAAGTTTCACCGTTGGTTTTCTCTTGAAATTCTACATCGAAATGATATATCACATGACCACCTTCCCATTTAAAAAACAAAGGTGCATTTAAAATGGAGGATAATTTTTTTGAAATCTTAATAACACAGTTATTTTTTACATAGAGTAGGTTCCTTAATCACATCTACCTTCAAATTTTCTTTACATACGAAATAAAAAACCAGTCCCAGACTTTTTCTGCACTCTGAATATATGTATATATGTGTTCGCACTGTAGCGTCTCCATTGAAGTCCGATTTGGTCCAAATTTGGTACACACGTTGGTTGTCTACGTCGCTCGGACGAGTTCGTTAGCCAAAAAGTCCAACTACAGAAAACACGTTTTTGACAGGAAGTAACTATTTTTTGAGATTTTTCGTACGAGAATGAAACTTTTTTAGAGTTTTATCTACGACAATAAATGTAGGATATTATTCTGCACATTTTGTTTTTTTACAAGATCTTATAGCTCGCTTGGTTCCCCCAAAATCGATCAAAACATAAAACTCCATAAAAGTAACCGGTTCAATTCCACGTGAGGGAGTTTACCGTGGGGGGCATCTTCTGATACGAGGCCCAACGGCCGAGTTAGTACTCTGCGATTAAAGCAAAACATAACCCGAGGCCCAACGGCCGAGTTAGTACTCTGCGATTAAAGCAAAACATAACCCGAGGCCGCAAGGCCGAAGGGCAAACTCGCAAAGGAGTATTTTCGCTGCGAGTGAAACGAAGGAGCGCTTGGAGTCGAAGCTGGAAGCTTAGGTGCAAACAAATTCTACTAATATCCAGCGCTTTCATGATCAATGTCCCAAATAGTTGGTTGAAACCCTAAAATATGTAAACTTAATTTTGGAAATTCGCTCAACTCACGTCAGGGGTTCAGCTGCGTGATCGAATTATTAGTTTTTCGCTTACGTTGTATTAATGTTTTAAATAATTTTTTCAGTCATATCCTAATACATTATAATTTTCAAAACCATAAAGAACGTAATCATACCTTTAATAATTATGATTTCAATATTTATATAAAATTACTTACTCTTCTACTGATTAAATCTTGATAAACTCAAGACAAAATGATTTCCCAAAGTGATAAAGCTTGTAATTTTCTACTGTTGAATATTTTCTACCAATTTTCAACCACAAAGTTGTTTTCTTTTTCCCTCTTTTATCTGAAACTAATGTTGCAGTGACGGGAGGAGGGATGGGGGCGACAAAGAAGTATAAAAACAACCGCCTTTAATAACGTTTAAAATCAATAGAGCGTGTTTGTCGGAAGCTTATGAATGTTATTTTTCAGGAGTTTTACATAGACTTGATCAGACTCTATGGTAGCAGTACCTGGATGTAGATAAAAAAGTCGAAAATAAACAGATCACTATTTGTGCTCAACACTTATGTTGATAATAATAATAATAAAGCTGTATTATACAATGAAGGTTACAATCATTTCTTTTTGCAAGCTTATTTAGACAATGGTTTTTACCGTCTGTCGGTTGGAAGACTACTAAACCTTCTTACTTTAACACCTATAGCTCTATGTGTTACATGCATAACGCTAACAAAACATTACAAAACAACAAGAAATAATCATCCTAAGCCTGACACCCATACATAATTACACATATACAAATGCACACACCCGCACACAGACGCACACACACCCACAAACCCTCAGAAAATAATATATGCTAAGACGACAACTAAAAATGAATTACGTATGAAAACTAGGCAAAGATTACCAACAATATGAACATTTTGCAAAGATTGCCAACAACAACACAAATATTAACAAATAATTGAGGGAGAGCAAAGACATGAAAAAAAATTTTTTTACAACTTTAATAATTAAATTCGCTAATTCGACTAATTTCATCTGTATTGCCAAGCCTGTTGTACGTACCGTGCAAGATATTTCCAATTTTCCCCGTTAAGCTGTACAAGTAATTAATTCCTCCCAACTGAACTCCAATTTCCCAAAATATTGCTTCCTAATTGTTCCCAAGATTGGACAAATCGCTAAAAAATGGAAACTATCTTCTTTAACATTAAAATTACAGAGCTAACAGTTGTCATTTACCTCCTCCACCCAAGGCCTGCAGTTCAAATACAGCAGCTCTGCTCTACATTTAATTACATTTCGTACTATCCAAACATCCTTATCTATATACGAGTTGTTATTCAAATTCAAAGATGTATAAATGGTACGAAAAGTAGAATCGGAACGAGCCTGAAGATTTTCTTGTTTATGTCGGACCCTTATCGCTTCCACTAATGCAAACATTTGTCCTTTCCATTCTTTCGCTCTATTGAGTCCCTTGGTAAAAGATAAAGAATATATATTCGCCATTATGTTCCATTCTTTATACCAAAAAAATTGACGTTAATTATTTCCCTAGCAAAAAGATTAGGCAGCCTATCGCAAGACAACTTCAATACTTTTAAAATATACTTTAAATGCAGGTTCAAAGTGAAGCAAAACAACCTATCCATATTGAACTCCAAATACAAAACATAATTGGGTGTATTTTAGGGTAATTGAAAAAGACGTTTGACAAAGAATTTTAAAAGCTGCTCCACGCGCTCATATTGTCTATAGCCCCATACTTGAGCTGCGTAACAAATGATCGATCTTTGTACCGCGTTAAAGCACGACCATTTCACTTTCAAAGGAATACGTTTGTTCACCATTAAGCTACTCCACGTTCCGCAAATTGTCGCTTTAGCAGCTGTCAATTTTTGGGAGAGCTTATGTGCCACTTATGTTGATAATGAGATACCAAATAACTGTAGCTGTAAAATCGAATTCTGATGTTTTAACAAACTGTAGGTTTTATAGTTTTGTGGTAAAGAAAGTGTAAACCTTTGTGGTAGTGTTGATTAAGATGGTAGTATCGCTATTGTGTTTAGCCGGATTTTTGAAGAAAATAAGAGCTAATACACTCAACCAAACTTGAAAACGGTTTGTCGGAGGAGGGTAGAACTTCGTTTCTATACGTTTCAGACCATGTAGACAAGATACCCAATATTAATTAATTTATATTTCTTTTTTTGTTTCTCAATCAGATTCAAAATAGCGGAGCTATATCGTTTAATCATTTTTGGGTAGGGATTTGAGGAGTATATAAGCCCGAGTACAATTTGTGAGTTATACCATTCGAAAGGCAGTTAAATTTAAAATAATTCTGTGCAAAGGTATTTTAGGTACAGTTCCCGGAACAAAGAACAAAATTTATATTAAACTCCCAAAATATGTTTTTTTTTAATTTTTCACTATCCATGTAAGATAATGGCGAATTTCTACCCCTCATTAGCCCGAGTACTATTTGCGAGTTACATCATTCAAAACATAATTACTATAATCCTGTGCAACGGTATTTTAGGTGCATTTTCAGGAACAAGGATCAAAATTCATAGAAAATTCCTGATAAATTATTTCTTTGATTATCCATGTAAGATAATGGCGCATTTCTACCACTCATAAGGCCGAGTACAATTTGTGAGTTAAATCATTCGAAAGGCAATTAAATTTACTACAGTACTGTGCAAAGGTATTTTTGGTACTGTTCCCAGAACAATGAACAAAATGCATAGGAAACTCCCAGTGTTTAATACTAGTTATTCCCCGATAAGAAAATGCGCTGCTGCTTATGCTTTTTTCATCAAACCAAGAGAACTCAAAGTGACGTCACTCAAAGCCATCACTATTACGAAAAATACGATTCGTAGGAATTATGTATAAAATGGATGCAGTTATGCTGTAGGAAACCAAACACCAATTATACAGTATGATCAGTAAATTATTCTTTATAGGAGGAGTAATTCCATCTTAATATTCCATATTTTGTTTTGATAGAAGCAATTATTCCTACATTACTATTCAATTGTACTAAATATACACGAAAGAACCAACTATTATGATAATATCTTTCTTATTTAGTTTTGCTCAAAGGTACCCAGTAACACTACCAACTGTTTTTGAAATGCAGTGGAAAATTGGAAATCTTTACTGAAACAGGTGTTGTGGTTTTGGTGAACCATACCAGTAGTTCACAGATTATTTTGTTTCGTAAAACATTTTCAGCCAGTTCTTTTGTAAGAATAGTTCCTTTGAAAATTTACAATTTTGTGGTTAATTATTTCTTAATCCTTTCGTACTGAGAGAAGAACAGCGAGTTGTTTACCTCGGCATTCATATTTTGCTAAGATTATTAGTCTTTCTAAATTTTTTGTTGGCTTCGAATTGCACAAGATATGTTAAAGATTCAACAATATGTGTGCATTAAAAATTTATTTGGTGGTGTGGTAGAAGGGGAGGGTTTTTTGTATTTTGTAAATAGGTTTTTTTAGGTTCTCCCTGACGGTGAATACCTGATCCTAGATCAGATTTTGCATATCTCTTTCCGACTTTTAAATAGTAGAGGGTTAAGTTTTCAAAAGAAATAATCATTATATTATTTAGGCTCTACACGTTGAGTTCCTGAGCTAATATTCGTAACACGGTATTTAAATTTACAGATTTCTTTTCAGACTGTCGAAAATAAATTGGCTTAATTGAATAAATGATGTAAAAACTTTATATGAAAATTAGAATAATTACAATGTCATATATTTTGTATTAATATATTTCACCGTGAGACACTACTGACATATTTTAAGTCTACTGTAAGGTGAAGCTTTTGTAAGTTTTACTCTTTAAAATTGAACTTACAAGAATTTGGATTATAAGCACAAGTTTATTTATACATTTTCAATATGTTTTTGTTCCCAAATCGTGTAAAAATAATTCAATTAAACCTATCGCAAGCATATGCGCAATATTGAGCACATTTTATTGAAAGTTTTTACAAAGTTATATTAAATATAAGAATAATCTATGTATTTTTTATTTAATAGTACACAGAACCTTCTAAAACAACATTCTTAACGAAATACTCGGATGGCAGTGGTGGAATAAACAAAGTGTCTAGAGAGACAGGATTTAAGGAAGGTCGTAACCAAGTCCACACTGTTAAAGCTGTAAGAGAGATAATTTACTATAAAGGAACATACAACCTATTTGAAAATTCGAATTAAGACTATACAGGTGATTTTTTTAAATGGGCCACCATTGGCATCTCAGAAACTATAAAAGTTACATCAATCTTTAAATGAGGGACCTTCCCTACTTTTTCCCTTTCATTAAAAGTACAATATTAACATTTTCAAAAACTCCGCCATTTTTCCAATATGGCGGCTAACTTTCGAATTTCTTATGGAAATCCCTACTTTTTATGACGGATTTGAATTGCACATGCAATTTTAAGACTTTTTTATTCTTGGTGTTTTTTTGATAAATTTAACCGTTTAGCCGCTAGGAGCATTGAAAGTTTCAGAAACTCTTATTTCAACAATTACTAAAGAGGCATGTTTTACCATTTTGCAAACAATAAAATTTAACTCAAAGGGTAATATTTTGTACAAAGGAAAGTTAAATAGATGATGTAATTTCACAAATACTTAATTTTATACATAAAATTTACTTACATTACTGTTTAAAAAATCACCTCTCCTACCCCACCCTACAAGTCACAGTGAATCTGCTTAATAATTTAAATATGTTTGTGAGAAAGTATGTGCCAGTTCCTGGTACCGTTTATTTAACAGTAATTTAAGTAGGTTTTTGTAAAAAATAAAGTATTTATGAAATTGTAACAGCTTTTTAACATTCCATTGTACAAAATATTGCTCTTTGAGTTAAATTTTATTGTTTGCAAATAAATGGTAAAACATAATAATTGTTGAAATAAGAGTTTCTGAAACTTTCAGCGCTCCTAGCGGCTAAACGGTTAAGTTTATAAAAAAAACACCAAGAATAAAAAGTCTTCAATGTAAAATCCAAATCCGTCATAAAAGTAGGGGTTTCCATAAGAAATTTCAAAGTTGACCGCTATATTAAAAAATGGCGGCCATTTAGAAATATTTTAACTACATATTTTTTAATTTCTCATAAATCAAGGATAGGTTCCCCATTTAAAGTTTGCTGTAAAATTAATACTTTCCAAGATACCAATGGTGGCCCAATTAAAAAAATCACATAAAATAGAAAATTTTTGAGAGGCTGTAGCTCATAAACGGTTGGGTTTAGGAAAAAATACAAAAGAATAAAAATGTCTTAAATTTGTATCCCTAATCGAAATTCAACATAAAAACGGGTGTTTCCATTTGAAAAAATGAAGTTGACCGCCATATTGGAAAATTGGCGTAGTTTTTGGAAATGTTAATATTGTATTTTTAATGTAAGGGAAAAAATAGGGAAGGTCCCCCATTTAAAAATTGTTGTAACTTTTATAGTTTCTGAGATGCTAATGGTGGCTGTTAGGGGTTGAAATAGCTACCCTTATTACCCGGGTTCAAACACTAGGTTAATATGTTAATAACAAAGAGACAGATCAATAACAATGCATTCCAGTGGTTCAGTGGCAAAACTTATCTCTCTATATTTATTTGTACAATGCAATAACATAAACATAATATGGTTTGATACATTATCCTATACTTATGCTCTACATACATTTCCTTTACTAGATACTACTTTCGTATGACAGACTGAAACAAGAACTCGGTAAACAAAGCTACTGAATTTACTTTTTAATTAAACTTTCCCGTTAATCTTTTGACTCCAAACTCAATGTGATATTAATAGACTAAGTATTCTGTGACTCACTCAAATCTCGTTCTATTGCAGAACCGGTTTCGTCCTTCTATCTCGTGTAGACTTCTCGTAGTGATGACTTGTCTCGTGTTGTCCAGCTTCCAACCCTCAGTTTCTCAATCACAACACTTGGCCAAGTCCCGGCCAAACGTCCCTAGCTAATTGGCCTAGCTTTCCGGCCCCACACTTTAACAGACTGGCCTAGCTACCGGCCCAACACCTTAACAGACTGGCCTAGCTACCGGCCCAACACCTTAACAGACTGGCCTCGAATCTAGATTAGGGTTATGCTTATATAACCCATCTAACTTCCGTGTTGACAAACTACACTGTTCTTCCGTGCATCACAAAAACACTTCCGCCAAGCTCATCCTTCCTTGTTATGCTTCCTTGTTTACCTCTATCTGTCTTACGCAAAGTAATATCTTTACACTAAACATACTAACTCTAATAATTAATATAACTAATATATATTTCTGATCACACACCCCATCAATTCGTAACATGGCCCATTTAAAAAAATCACCCTGTATAGTATTATAGTAGGCCTATGGTTTAGAACGCTTTTCACATCCATTTTTTTGTTGTTGTTTGTATGTGGGTGTAATCCCTGGAACTACTAAATCGATTGAAAAAATAGTTTTACTAATACAAATCTACACTATCCCTGAGTAACATAGGCTAGAACTAATTTTGATTTAAGGGTTAATACAACCCCTAAAACTGTAAATAATAATTGTTACACTTTTCTTAAAGCTATAGAGCTGAAAATTTGTACATTTATTTCTTACAACATAGGTACAAAAGTGTCATAGATTTTGTCGCGTGCTGCTAAGGGGTGAAAATGTAGTAACAACCCCTATAAAAATTATGTTTGCTATACTTTCCTTAAAGCTAGAGAATAAACCCTTAATAAAGTAAGGAATTTAATAATAAGAAACCAATGTGTTACATTCTAATTAAAAATAAATAAGACGTATTAGAATTTAATAGTAGGGCCTATTTATATAAAATATCCTGTTTTCATTTGCTTCGACGCGAGTCAACGTGGGGATGGCGAGGGATGCGAGCCCTTTAGTAATATATAAATTGTTAATGTAACTCTCACAATTTTCTATTTCTAAAGAAAAATAATAAACCACATAACTTCCAGCCTGTATATAATTTATTTTTTCAAGTCTTTTCCTTATATATTAAACGTTTCTTTTTCTGAAGCAAAACATAAATTGTATTTAAGACTGTATTCTAACCTAAGAATCTATATATTAATAGGCAAGCACAAAACTTGTCCTTTTTTCTCAGCTTGTGTGCATCGTAGGAGAAATTCGCACAAACCGTTAGAAAGGTAGTGTCCTGTAGATGAGCAGAATCCCATTATAATTTACATCGGTCCTCAGGGATACGCCCCAGTGGCCCTCAAAGTTTCAATGTTAATCTTATGGAAGGTCAATCTTAAGGAAGAAGAAGAAAGATTTCTTTTGATTTTATCAGGGGCACAAAAAACAGCTGTTCGTATGAAAAGCTTAAAACAGCTGATTTTGATCAACAACTGATTTGGATCAAAAACTGAATATAATTTTAGGTTAGGTAAATCAAGCAATAGCGAAGCATTGCCGGGTCCACTAGTAATAATAAATGTGGGAACGCTCTGTTTTTAATTTTTTTTAGTGTCATTAAAGCGTCATACGTTTTAAAAATAATATTAAAAAATAGTCGTGAAACATAATATATTAAAAAAAATTATATTTTGAAATTAAATTACTGTAATTTTAGTGTGGATGTTACTGTTTTAACAATTTTAATTTTGTTTGCAATACACACTTATAATTAATCAATATTTGCCCAATAATATCAAGAAACAGTGTACAGTAAGACCTCGATAATCCGGCAGACCCAGTAGTTCGGCATCTATCATCTTGAAATTTACACTCAATAAAAATGTAAAAATGGCAGTTTTTGTAATTATTGACTGATTTAAGCCCGGTCTACACTGTCTACCGCTCGCTCCACATCCGTTAAAAACAGTGTGTAAAAATCTACTGCTCAATAAACTTGTCCAAAATAAACATTTCAATTAAAATGTCTCCTAAAAATCAAACCGATTCAAAACAATGTGCTCTCGTCGTCCTTTAAAAACGTTAAAGGGACCGTTTAACATTTTCATTGCTGACAGTATTTTGTTGAACGTATTCCACTTAATAAAGATTATTTGAACAAATTGAAGTCTTTGGAAAAAGATCCATTGAATTTCTTGTAAATAGTTGTTCGATTTAAAACCGCTTGCATTTGCATGGTTTGGAAGCGAAAGGGATTCGAAGAATTTGTGACATGCTGGAGTAAAAATAGCAAACCCTTACCACGTACTGTACTGACTAACGGAAGCCAACAACAAAGGGGAATGGAGTCGTGCCTACCTGAGGCCCATCGGTTAGCGGCAATCTCTCTACGCAGTTAATGTTACGTAGTTTCAACGTGAAATGTACGTGTTCATATATAGTACATGTGCGTTTATTTTTAGTTTATTCCCTGGCTAAACCATTTTAAAGAAATACCTCGATAATCCGGCATCACCGGATCCCCGAGCCTGCCGGATTGTCGAGGTTTTACTGTATCTCTAAATCGCTTTTGAATTTAATATATCTAAAGTATTAATGCTTTTTAGAAACATTTCTGAATTAACTACGAAAAATATTCGATGGTTTAGCTTATCACCTAATTAGAAAAATCGTGAATAAAATTTACTTTAAGGTAGATTTGTTTGTACCGTAAATTTTTTTGTAAATATGCTTCATTCTCACTTAAAACATGTATTACAACTCTAATTATTGTTCTCTCGCGTTGAAAGAACAAATTAACAAGGCAAATTAAATAGCGAGATCAAATAGGCATTACAATAAGTAACAAAATAGTTTGATTTTATAGCTTTATCTTGTTGCAACTTAGACTTACCTCGCAATGCCAGACCATTACTGTAATATCTGTGCAATTTTCAGGCTTATTGTGTCTGTTAAAATAAGTTGGGAAAAGGCTGAGATGCTTTGAAAGTGAAGCAGAAACCTTTTGTATGATGTAGAGATTTAATGCTGCGGAAATAATTCAAGGTTCAACTTTATGCTGCCTTGCTAGTGGTAAACGTGGTATTGTTTTTGCTTTAAAAAACTAACGAGGAATTTTTATAAAGCTCTGTTTTTTTTTTTTAATAAAAACGTATTTGACATTGTATATTTTGTCTTAGCTTTTTGTAACATGAGGAGAATTTGGTAGACCACGAAACGTTTGTGTCTTCTAAATGGTAAAACTAAATAATGTTCTGGGTTTATTTTTGAGGAAGAAACGTTCCGTTGATACTACACAATGACATTCAACATTGTAAAAGTATATTTTCTGTGACATCTTTTATATTTTATTATTAATAAATGCCCGAAACCACTTCCTTCCTGCCATACCCTTCCGGCCTGAGAATGGATGAGGAAAATTATTTGTTGCACAGAAAGTGAACACTGACCGTTTAACAAGTTTAGGGATGATGGACATTTCAATTTCAACCATTCTGAAAATTCATTTTCTTAGTCAGGAGTGAGGAATGTGTGACAGCCTAACTTTCTCACCTCAGATTCAGAAGCAAGGTGGTTTCTCAGAGTCCAGATAGGAATTTTATAGACGATGGAGGCACCTTGTACTCTCCCTACGGCCTTCATAGCTCGCCTCAGATTGTCTTCAGACCAGTCTCTTGTTTGGGGGTTTTCTCTTCGAATAAATTTTTATTTTTTATTTATAAATTGTTGCGCATGTAATTAGTAAATCACTACACTGCTGTAACCAGTCTGCCTTTAATAAATTAAAATACAAAATAGTTTTGATTTGAATACTTTAAAAACCATAAATGTACCATATCATTCAAATTGGCTGTTCAACGCTTAATAATTATTAGTTTAAATATAAACTGCAAATTAAACATTAGTCCTAAGTTAGTTTGACTTGTACGGAGATGAACTTAGAGCAACAGTAATGGAACTATAAGAGTAATATGACCATAATATTTGTCCGAGACCATAAAATAATGTAATTTTTGTCATGCTTATATGTTTTACTCAGTAAGTTTCGGCAGTATTGAAATATTTTATCATGAAAGAAACGTTTCTATTCGAGTTTATTTAAAAATTATTTCGAAGAAAAATATGTGAAAGTACATATTTTACAATACAAAAACACCGAGGCCTAGACTTTTATACTCCACTCAAGTCTGAATTAAATTATACGTTTCAATATTTACGAAATACTAACTTTTTTTATTTATGAATACCCTGGCCTTTGATAAAACGTAGTCACCTTGATTTAATAAAGTGAGAGGACTTTTAATTTTCTCTCAGTGACTGTTTATTGCGCATTTTAAGCCCAACACTTTTGTTTCATTCTTCGTGTTTCAGTGCCGCAGAAGAAAGGGAGTAGGATAAAAAGTGTGCACACAATGGAGGGTATTTGTTGAAGGCTTATGAAAGTTATTTGCCTTAAGACTTACATAGGCCTAATCAGAATTAATGACCTTACGTAGCGTAATTCTACTGACAGTACCTAGGTGTAAACTGTACCCGACAACAAACTGTACCCGATATTGTGACAGCAGTTATTATCAGACAAGAAATTGTACCGGTCAAACGATTTTACCCGACAAGAAATTGCATCCGATAGAAAAATTTTACCCGAAAACAAATAGTACCCGACAAGAGATTGTACTCGATAGAAAAATTATACCCAACAACAAATTGTACCCGATACAAAAATTGTACTTGACAACAAATTGTACCCGACAACAAGTGTTTCCCGACAAGAAATTGTACCCGGCAAGAAATTTTACCCGAAAACAAAAAAATTGTACATGTCAATAAATTGTACTCGATAGAAAAATTATACCCGACAACAAATTGTATCCGATGGAAAACTTGTACCCGACAACATTTACCCAACAAT
>JAGFPH010007214.1:39950-68055 GCA_018207615.1 Philaenus spumarius | reverse complement strand
GTAATGACAACAAATGTCCATACAATATTGTAGTATTTACTGTGTTTTTTTAGGATGCCGAGTTGAACAAACCAATTAGTACACATAACTTAACTGTTATCCTTCATCCGATTGTTTTGACAGTTACACCATCCGATAGGGAATCAAAAGGGCTACAAAAAAGGTGTCTTGACATTTTTCGTTAAAATGTACGGTTTTAGAGTAATTTAGGTTTGTAATTTTCAAACAGCAGCCATTTTGAAACGCATGATTGGATTTAATCGTTTATTTTTTTTGAGGTATATCATTGACAGCTTAAACTTCATGCCAAGTTTGAACTCAATCAGTAAAACCGTTCTCTATATATGAATTATTTTGTACAAAAAACAAAATGGCGGATATCTGGAAAACGAAGCGTTTTCGGACCTATGTTTATAGGATCTTTTTTCATTATTTTCACCAGTAGAACACGTCCTGCAATTCTTTCCGTTTCTTCCTGATACACCCTGTATAAGTAAAGTTCGGTAATATGTTAAGGTAAAATGAACACACAAGTCTGAGCATGAAACATCGTTATCATTTTTCCTTCGCCTCTTTTGACGTTGACTGATGCAGATCGCAAATAATGAATATATTTTATCGTGTAGAGCTGTTGGTAAAATAATACCTTATACTCTGGGTGGCTCTACATCAAAGAACTTATCAAAAACAAACTAAACATTTAAAAGAGAAAATAATCTTCTACTACGTAAAAGTGGTTTCCATGGTAATAATTTATTTCATCACCTTATGAACACACTTAAAGGTATTGTTATTTTTTAAATTAAAATTTAAGTTAAAACAATGGACACGTTTTTTCAACCACGGTTCCCCAATCTGCTAATCTAGTAATAATATTTAAGTTACCACTTTCAAACATTAACATAGTGGGGATAATTGTTTCTTTACTGATTATAGTCCTAGGGCCCAGGCCTTTAAGATTTTATGATTACCTAACTCTTGAGACTTCGTATATCTCTTATTTAAGTCGAGTCGGACAACATTTTTATTTGCAACAATTCTCGGTAGCGGGGCGTTTTCCTTTGAGAACCCGGCAAAGTCATTGATTTGATGCGGTAAAAAAATTTATAACCTAAACAATAAGCTTTCTTTTAATCGAAAGTTTGTTTTATGTACAAAGCGAAAAACATTTTGTCGGACAAATATGATTGGTAATTTCTGCGCGTCCGACACCCCGAACATGGTAAAGTTATGGCGTAAAAAATTTAGTACCTAACTGCTGATTTTTTCAGAATCGTTTATAAAATATATATATAACTAAGTGGTAACCTTGTCCGATAAAATTGTCGGGGCATACTTGTTGTCGGACGCCTTAAAATTAAGGGTTTCATGCAACCCTTATATTTATGACCTTTTGTCGGACAAAAATAGGGTATGTAAAGTGTCTTATTTTGTGATCAGTGATTCGATTGTCCGACAAAAAAATTGGGGCAAATAGTCCGACAAAAAAAAAGTGAAATTTTTAAATAAATCTATAAATTGTAAACGGGAGGCGCAGTTCAATTCAAACGCATTTTTCTCAGTTAGTTATATAGTGCTAAAGCTGAAAATTGATTAAAATGTTATATTTATAACATTTAGAAGGGCATAACAAACCCGTTTGCGAAATTTGTCATCTGCGTTAAATAAATAGTTCTTTAAAATTATAAAAAGTCTGTAAGTAATTTTCTGCTGAAAATTTGTATTCTTGTGAAATATTTTTTAATTTTATTAAAAACTCTACATTACGATCTTCGTATACTACTGAAATAAAAAAAAAAAAAAACTTTTATCTTAGGAGAAAAAACTCTAAAAATGTTTTATCGCACCATCCTCTTATATGCGTACATCATTGCAATGTTCAATCAACCATAAAAATCAATAAATATGTATGGTTTTTAGCATAAATTGGAATCGATAAAATAACGACACAAATACAATCTATTTTGCTAAATTTTTAGCGCACAAACCCGATGCTTGAAAAGCTAACTTTGATAAGCTACTAATTTGCTGAGGTTAAACCACGAGCTGTATTCATTTAATTGGAAATTCGAATAGAAAAATAACAAAATAATACGACCAGCAGCTGAATCGCTGACGTGAGTTGAGCAAATTTCCAAAATTAAGTTTATAGGCCTATGTTTTAGGGTCTCAACCACTCAACCAACAATATGGGAAATAGGTCTACTCACGACGGTGCTGAATAGCTGCTTGTGTGTACGAAATGTATTAGTGGAATTTGATTCCTACTAAGCCTCCAGCTTCTACTCACGCGCTCCTTCGTTACACTCGCAGCATAAAAACTCGTCCGTTGGCCTCGGATGAGAAGATAAAATCCACCATGTGGCTTTGAACCGGATACTTTTATGGTATTTTACGTTTTGATCGATTTTGGGGAAACCAAGCGAGCTATAAGATCGCGTAAAAAAACAAAATGTGCAAAATAATATCCTAAGTTTATATCTTTAGAAACCAGTCTAAAAAATTCATTCTCGTCTAAAAAAATGGAAAATCTAAAAAAAAATTTTACTTCCGGTCAAAAAACGTGCTTACGGTTGTTGAATTTTTTTGACTTACGAACTCGTCCGAGCGATGTACACAACCAACATGTGTACCAAATTTTGACCAAATCGGACTTAAAGTGCGGCCGCTAGAGGGCTAACACATGTATACATAATATACATATATGAATTTTAATGACACCCCAAAACGTGTTCTGAGGACCATGATCGGTGCTCATTTGCTACTCCCGACCTTAACTCTTACCTAAGGGTTACTGCAATAGCTTATTTTTCCTATGGAAATTCGCTAATAACGGAATTTTACAAGCATGCTAAAACGCTTTCAAATATTGAGAGAGGAGATGTTTTTGTAACAAAGTACAAAGACACAAAATATACACAAACCTGGCCTATGGTATGTGCAAGGTAACTTTGGCATACGATTTGAATGGATTGCAAGTTTGATTTTATAAACATTAAATGGTGCTTAATATTGGGAATATTGAGTTTATATTCTTTAATTTAATAACGAAGTAGTCAGCTATACCACCCTTTGTATAAATGTTTACAATGTGTTTATAACAATATTGTACTTATTTAAATAAAAACCCCGAACCACAAAACAAGGAACAAAAACAATAACAAAACAACTAAATTGTAGTGTTAAAACCCTCTGAGGATGATGACCATGTCATCGAAATGTACATAAGGGTAACGTATTAAACATAACTTACAATTTAGTTGTTTAGTTATTGTTTTTGTTCCTTGTTTTGTGGTTCGGGTTTTTTATTTAAATCAGTGTGATTTTGTCGCCACAGTGCTCTTTTATTTGTTTGATATTGTACTTGATAATTATAAGCTTACATTAATGTAACGCTATTAAATTGATTTGTAAATACTGTATAAGAATTACTAAATATTTATTCATTATATTTAAATAAATTTTGTCAGTTTCTACATAATAATTTGTTTTCAAATATCCATATAATATTGCATTTTTTATATGTAGAACTACTTAATGTATGCTACTTTTAATATATTTTAAATTAGTATGTTTATCGTTTTTTTTTTTCGAAAATCCCCAATATTATTGTCGGACAGATGGTTCAATGTGTTTGAAATATTATTTAAAAAATATAAAATAAAAATTGTATGTTAGGTCATAAATATAATGGTTGCATAAAACCCTTAACTTTAAGGCGTCCGACAACAGGTATGCCCCGACAATTTTGTCGGACAAGGTTACCACTTAGTTATATACATATTTTATAAACGATTCTGAGAAAATCAGCAGTTAGGTACTAAATTTTTTTACGCCATAACTTTGCCATGTTCGGGGTGTCGGACGCGCAGAAATGACCAATCATATTTGTACGACAAAATGGTTTTCGTTTTCTACATAAAACAAACTTTCGATTAAAAGAAAGCTTATTGTTTAGGTTATAAATTTTTTTACCGCACCAAATCAATGACTTTGCCGGGTTCTCAAAGGAAAACGCTCCGCTACCGAGAATTGTTGCAAATAAAAATGTTGTCCGACTCGACTTAAATAAGAGATATACAAAGTCTCAAGAGTTAGGTAATCACAAAATTTTAAAGCCTGGGCCCTAGGACTATTACAGACATTTTGTATGTGAATAAATATTTATCAAATATCTTGTATACAAATTTTAGTGTGATATGTTTTATAGTTTTACCGACATCTTCAGGCTGATACACGACATAAAACGAGTACTGTACATGTACAATCTATATACTACTAGCTGGCCCGCCCCGGCTTTGCACGGATAGACAAATCAACCTGATACTAATAATTAGCCCAAGTGTTTTAGTTCATTGAAAAAAAAAAATGTTCATTGTAGGCCTAACCTAAAATTATATTCAGTTTTTGATCCAAATCAGTTGTTGATCAAAATCAGCTGTTTTAAGCTTTTCATACGAACAGCTGTTTTTTGTGCCCATGATAAAATCAAAAGAAATCTTTCTTCTTCTTCCTTAAGATTGACCTTCCATAAGATTAACATTGAAACTTTGAGGGCCACTGGGGCGTAGCCCTTATCACTAAGGGGTATGAAAAATAGATGTTAGCCGATTCTCAGACCTACTCAATTTACTCACAAAATTTCATGAGAATCGGTCAAGCCATTTCGGAGGAGTACGGGAACGAACATTGTGACACGAGAATTTTATATATAAGATAAACTAGTAGATGTAAAATATATATACATGTAGATGAAAACATGCCATAGTTAATTATGATGAACTAGTACAACTTAAACTGCAGCAATGTTTAAACACCTGTTTATATTAATAAACATATTTTCTGTACCCAGGTGAATACCCAGCTGCAATGCATCATGGTCATGGAAGTTCGACCTTCTGCTCTCCAATAGCATGTGTCTTGGTGCTTCTATTCTTAGTTCGGATAATCAACAGTGTTTTATAGTACATGACCCTTAAACTTTCGAAACAATCATATGTATAAATATGTCTTTGTAAATTATTAAAAATTGTACATTTTTGCGAATATTGAATTATTGTACAAAGTTTTTAAAACCAGGCATAGTTTAGAATCATGAATTGTGGCACGCAAGCAAACTTTTACAGATGTGGTGAGTATTTTGTAAATTTTGTTTGTTGTTTATATCTTTGTGTATCTTTAGTCTGGAAGTCATCTTGTACAATACAGTCCATACTACAGTTTATAATAAAGTTCATACTACAATTTATACTACGGTCCGTTCTACAGTTTATACTACAGTCCATATTATAGTTAGTACTACATTTTATACTACTGTTCATTGTACAGTTCATACCACAGTCCAAACTACAGTTTATACTTTGGCTCATTCTACAGTTTATAATGCAGCCCATACTACAGTTTATACTACATTCCATACTACAGTTTATAACATGTTTTATACTAAAGACCCATACTATAGTTTATACTACTGTTCTTTGTACAGTCCATACTACAGTTTATACTTTGGTCCATTCTACAGTTTGTTTACTACAGTCAATACTACAGTTTTTACTAGGGTTCATACTACTGTTTATAATAAGGTTTATACTACAGTCTATACTACAGTTTATAATACGGTTCTTACTACAGTCTATTTTACACATTATACTACAATCCATACCACAGTTTATACTACGGTTCATACTACATTCCATACCACAGTTTGTACTACGGTTCATACTAATGTTCATTGTACAGTTTATACTGCAGTAAATACTAGAGCTTATACTTCTGTCTATACTACAGTCCAAACTAAAGTTTATAATACGGGTCATACTACAGTCAATACTACAGTTTATACAGCGGTTCATACTACAGTCTATTTTACATTTTATACTACAAACTATACCTCAGTTTATACTGCGTTGCATATTGCATGCCATACTACAGAGTATACTACTATTCATACTGCAGTCCATACTACCGTTTATATTACCGTTCATACTACACTCTATTTTACAGTTTATACTACGGTTCATTGTATAGTTTATACTACAGTACACACTACAGTTTATAATTCAGACTATACTATATTCCATACTACAGTTTACACTACTTTTCATACTACCGTTTATACTGCGGTTCGTATAGTTTATACTACAATATATGCCTCAGTTTATACTACGACTCATACTACATTCCATAATACAATTTATACATCAGTTTATACTACTGTTCATGCTGCAGTCCATACTACAGTGTATACTACATTCCATGCTATGGTTTAGACTACAGTTTATACTACAATTTATACTACTGTCCATACTACAGTTTATACTACGGTTCATGCTACAGTCTATTTTACAGTTTATACTACTGTTCATGCTACATTTCATACTACAGTTTATACTACGGTTCATACTACAACTTTACACTAAGCATTTTAGTGGGTGCATGTTTTTACTTTACTGGTATCCAATTTGGCCAGCCCAACAACGCCACTGTTATTACTAATAAGGCGATACTTTGTAAAAATGAATGCCCTATATATAAAAAATGTAAGTGACACCTTCAAGTCTATTGAAGGATTAATAAACAAGAATATATTGAACTCGTACTTAGCTACAGGGGTTCGTAAAGTATTAAATATGTTTCAAGAAAAGTCAAAATAAACGGTACCAGGAACTGGCACATACTTTCTCACAAACATATTTAAATTACTAAACAGATTCACTATCACTTCATAATTGTAGGGTGGGGTAAGAGAGGTGATTTATTAAAGTAGGAGATTAACTAATAAATATTATTATTATTATCTAGAGAGAAAAATATTCGATCGATTTCGAACAAATTTGCACCAAACACGTCAATTAAGTCTGTATAGATGCATAAAAAACGGTTGTGACAAATTTTTAAAAACAACCCCCTTTTATGGCCAAAAAACCGCCAAAAATCAGTTATTATTATTATCTAAACGATAATTTGTAGAAAGATGCGGTTTTTTGCATATTGTAGGGTACAGTAAAGGCTACAAATAAGCCAAATTTTATCAAAATCATTAAAGCCATCTTTTTATAAAAAAAATAATAACTGATTTGTTGGGGATTTTTTTGCCAAAACGGGGGTTGTTTTTCAACATTTTTCACAACCGTTTTTCGTGCATCTATACAGGCCTATTTGACATGCCTGGTGCAAATTTTTTTTAAATCGATCGAATAGTTTTCGCTCTAGCTTTGTATACAAACAGACAGACATTTTGTAAAAACCACTTTTTTGGACTCAGGGGGTCTGTTAGGGGTTGAAATAGCCACCCTTATTACCCGGGTTCAAACACTAGGTTAATATGTTAATAACAAAGAGACAGATCAATAACAGTGCATTCCAGTGGTTCAGTGGCAAAACTTATCTCTCTATATTTATTCATACAATGCAATAATAGAAATACATACGATTTGATACATTAGCCTACACTTATGCTCTACATACATTTCCTTTACTAGATACTACTTTCGTATGACAGACTGAAACAAGAACTCGGTAAACAAAGCTACTGAATTTACTTTAATTAAACTTTCCCGTTAATCTTTTGACCCCAAACTCAATGTGATATCGATAGACTAAGTATTCTGTGACTCACTCAAATCTCGTTCTATTGCAGAACCGGTTTCGTCCTTCAATCTCGTGTAGACTTCTCGTAATGATGACTTGTCTCTTGCTGTCCAGCTTCCAACCCTTAGCTTCTTAATCACAATACTTGGCCAAGTCCCGGCCAAACGTCCCTAGCTAATTGGCCTAGCTTTCCGGCCCCACACTTTAACAGACTGGCCTAGCTACCGGCCCAACACCTTAACAGACTGGCCCCGAATCTAGATTAGGGTTATGCTTATATAACCCATCTAACTTCCGTGTTGACAAACTACACTGTTCTTCCGTGCATCACAAAAACACTTCCGCCAAGCTCATCCTTCCTTGTTATGCTTCCTTGTTTACCTCTATCTGTCTTTCGCAAAGTAATATCTTTACACTAAACATACTAACTCTAATAATTAATATAACTAATATATATTTCTGATCACACACCCCATCAATTCGTAACAGGTCCCAAAACGGATTATTCCACAACAATCTGAACATCAATTTTTTTTGCGATCACTATACTTTCTCTATACTATAGTATAATAGTGAGAAAGTAATAATGAATATTATTTGTGACAGTTGGTAAAAGGGGGGTAACACAATAAATTACACTTTTTTTAAGATAGAGAAATGAAATTTGGTACATTTATTTCGTAAAATATACGACCGTTTAAAGAGAAAACTACTTGCAAATTAGGGGTAAAATAGGGAAACATAAAATAGAGGTAGTAGGGGAAAATACTAAAATTATTAAGAATACGATTATATTTTAAAATAATTCACGATTACATAATTACACCATATTATTTAAAGGAGACTTTTTGTAGGAGCTATCCTTTGGTTTGGGAGAACAGATTAACGTGAACTAACGACAAATGTACCAATTTGAACCACGAACATTCCAATACTCAACAAACATAAAATAATTTCCTTTTAGGGTGGTTTGGGGGGTAAAAATTACTAAATCACGATTTCTCCAAAATTACCGAACAGATTGGAATGCAATTTGGTATATAGCTTCCTCTAGGGCCATAAGCGCTCGCTAAGAAAGGGTTTCAAAAAATTCGAAATTTTAGGGGGATTTGGGGGGATCAAAGTAACTAAAAATCTAGATTTCTCCAAAACGGATTGGAACGAAATTTGGTATGTAGCTTCTTCTAGGGCCATAGGTGCTAACCAAGAAAGGTTTTAAAAAAATTCGAAATTTTAGGGGGGTTTGGGGGGGTCGAATTTACTAAATCAAGATTTCTCAAAAACTACTGAACGGATTAGAACGAATTTTGGTATGTAGCTTCGTCTAGGGCCATAACTGCTCACTAAGAAAATGTTTAAAAAAATTCAAAATCTTAGAGGAAGGAGGTCAAAGTTACTAAATCACGATCATTTGTCGCATTTATTTAACCAAAATAATTATGCAATAGCGAAGCATTGTCGGGTCAGCTAGTTTAAATTATAAATTGCAAATTGCAATTGAACGTAGTATTTGTTTTTAATTATTCCAACAAGTGGGACGCCGACGGGCCAGTAAAGACCATATTTTGTGAAATAACAAACAAATTATATGAAAATTATTTATTATGAGTGGCGATCATTCAAATCAATATTTACATAAAATGATTATTTACAAATATGACTCAATTATAATTTAGAAAATTTCAATTTTTCACCCATTAGATGGCGTTTTAGGTGACTAATATGTTCTGACGAAATGTTGATCTAATGATCCTCTAAACAACCCACCATGCCAATTTTCTAGGAAAAATTTTTTCCTGTGAGTTATAACGAATTTGAAAATTTTAATACAAATTTTCATTACTAGATGGAGTTTACAAAATTTCTCCTTTCGATATTTTATAGCCCTTATGATTGCCTATCCAACGATATCTATATCACTGCTCTACGACTTGGCATTCATGAGATAAAGTGCATTATGTAAATGGGCGTTTTTTCCACCTAGCTCCTTCACCCCAATAATAACCCCCTCACTTTATCAGACATTCCTATCCTAAGTTTTGATGAGAAATTCAAAAATGGTGTCAAATTGAATATACCCCAAAATTTGAAAAAATTTGGGAGTCAATTGGGGGTCTTTACTGGTAACCAACCAAAATGGCACTAACTAGAATGGTAGCCAACAATTATTTGAGAATGTGATTAATTTGTTATCAAATCATTTAAAACGTAGAAACTTCAGGTGAGGACTTTTCTTGAATGAACTACTAAGCACCTATTTTTTGCTTGTTTAGTAAAGTATAAAAAAAAATTCCCGACATTTTGGTTATGTTTGTCTTTTTATGCTGCCATTAACAAATATGAAAATTAAAGTACTCCTCAAAGTTATCTCTAATCGTTAAATACACTTCAATGCCTAATTAATCGACTTTATAGCCGCCCTGTATAAAGGACTTGGTAACTTTGTTCAGCTATTACACTCACAGTAGATTGTATACCATTTAAACAGCAGAAGTTACTTGAATCAGCTGTTTGTATTGAAATAGTGCGCAATAGCAATAATGTATGAAAGCAATCTGGTGTAAGGTGTTGTGGAAAGTATATCTTACAGTGTGAGTAAAAAGTATGGATACACCATGTTAAATTTTAAATGGGTAAAGATAGAAAAATGAAACTCAGGACACCTTTCTAGGAAATAAAAGTGAACTTTTTAGTCACTATTACAACTTTGCCCATTCCCCAAAATGGGATTTTTGGGGGGCAACAGTTTGAGTACATGTTGTAAAAAAACACATGTTAGTGGTTTAGCCGTTTTATTGTTTAATGTAATTTTAATTACTAGTGCTATTAATTGTAGTACAAATTATTAATATATTATAAAAATTAGTATATTGACCAAGCGAAGCAAGGTCTCCGTTTTAGCTCGACCGTTCGGCATTTCGTCTGTGCGTCTGTCTATCTCACAAGCCTTGGCCGATTTTGATGATTTTTTGCATGAATGTTCCTTATTCCTAGGCCGAGCGATTTATATACACGGCTTTTTCCATTTTTCATTTTTAACCCCTTAAATAAAATAAAAATGGTGGCAGCACTGTTTCTCTCAGTGTAAGCTTTTTTCCAAAGCCAGTTTGTGGCTTAACCGTAAGTCGAATTTAAAAACTAACAAATTTTGCGAGTAGCAAATTTGATTTTAAACGAAATTTTATTCTTGATTTTTTTCGTATTCTAACGGTGAGCTCACAAAATGGCCGCAAACTTCAAATTTGTTAAAAATCGTCCAAGTTTTTGTATTTTAACCATGTTTTCATACGTTTATTCTAAACCAATTCAAAAGTGTTCCATAGCTTTTTTTTAGATAAAGATTCAAAGAATTTATATATGCAAGTAAAAAAATTATTGAAGTAAAATTAACAAAGTTATTAGCTCAAGAAACAAGCATGTTCAGTAACGAAAGGAAAAAGTTCAACTTTAGGCCTACGTAAAAGTAGTAAAAAGTTTTTGTAATTTTTTCATGAACGTAAAATGTTTAGTAATTTAGTTCTAAATAGAACTGAATAAAAATATTTGTCAATTTCAAATTTCTTATTTTGAAAACACCAGTTTTTATGTTCCTACTACAAGACTGCTAACTAAGACTGCTACTATTTTGAATAGTAATTTACGAATACTATAATTATCCTTTGCCCATCAATGACATATTATTGTAAGAAAGTGTAGAGAATAAATCAAAGAATTGAACTGTATACTTATAAATTATTATTTCATAAAAGTATTTGACTTAGCTTTTCTTGAATTACAAAATATGAGATGAAACAAATGAAATTTCGCGGTGATAAAGGACATACAAAACATTACTGTTGGACAGCGTGGGAAGTGTTGGTACGGGAGATCATTATCACGACGCTTTAACATCGTTTGTTTTAATTATTTCTAGTAGCCTATTGGAATATGATATGGAACCGTAAATACATTGTTAACTTTTAGTTATTTAAGTATGTAAATAATTAATTCTGTTTTCCCTCAATAACGCGATATTTTTAACTACCTTACGCATTATTAACCTAAACAAAACACAATGACCGTAAAAGAAAATCAGTTAAAGCTCAAGAAAAGAAACAAAACGAGAACTAGAAACCCCGGAATCGCGGGACTTGCTAAATAATGTTTCACTGGCTAAACCTTCTGCTTACTGCCTTACTGGCACACTATTTTTAACCTAAGCTCAAAACCACATTTTTGTTATTTCAACGAGCGAGGTCTACTGTTCACAGAACTACTAGTTTTTATTAGCTGTTGGTATTATCTGTTACAAAAATTCATTGTTTTCAATTAACAGAAAATTTCCTAAGTATTAGAACCAGGTTTTGAAAATTTTAATGAGCTGCCATTTTGCACTGGGTTGAGATAGAAAGCTCTAGTGTCCACTGTTCTTCTTCTTTAATCAAGACCTTCCAAATGAGGTGTCACTTAATGCGTCTTTACATTTCAAAATTTTAAGTTGCCCTCCAAAAATCCCTTTATGGGAAATGGGCAAAGTTATAATAGTGACTAAAAAGTTCCTAGAACGGTGTCCTGAGTTTAATTTGTCTATCTTTATCCATTTAAAATTTAACAGGGTGTATCCATACTTCTGACACAACCTATATAAGGTTATTGCTAAACTATACCTGATGTTTTTAGATACACGGTACACTCTGAGCAGTTATATTATTCTGTCTATTTGTCATTATGTTTGTCTTTTACTGTACAAGTTATTTGAGCGTGCTGTTTCTAAGAACAAAGAATGCAATAATAATAGTTTATCAAATATATTTGCAGATTTTCGTAAATTAACCTTTTCCAAACTTCGTCTATCAGTGAACCATAACAGACCTGTGTTTATTGGTAAAGTTATTGCTACAGTACCTACCAATCACGGCGTCGGATCTCTAGATTATGATTTGTTTATAACAAGAATAATTTTATAGTTTATTCATAACACGCAAAGGCTTATTCAGAGTCTTGTAATTTTCTTTATTCAAATTATTAAAGGTAATTTCATTAATCTAAGTTTGTATTGTTGGCAACAATGTAATCAATCAATAAATTGTATTGTATTTTGTAGACATTTAACGTTGCCATAGAAACAAAGAAGCATACAGGTGATACTGAAGCACCATTATTAATCAGTAGTTTGCTTTCGAAGAATTCACATCTAGTTTTACTGGCAGTATATATCATCCATAATGTTTACAGATAATGCATTTGTTGGTGTACAAAACTCCATGCTTACTTCGCATCTAGTGCAAAAAGGAAGAGGCATATCTGTAAAGCATCTGGTTTTCTGCTGCTTCTTTTCAGCGCTACTAAAATACCTTGTTAGCGAATTTCCATAGGAAAAATGAGCTATTGCAGTGGCCCTTATGGTGAGACCCAAGGTCGGGAGTAGCAAATGAGCACCGATCATGGTCCCCAGAACTCTAGCGGCCGCATTTTAAGTCCGATTTGAACCAAATTTGGTACACGTGTTGGTTGTCTACGTCGCTCAGACGAGTTCGTTAGCCAAAAAAATCCAACAACCGGAAGTACGTTTTTTGAATGGTAGTAACTATTTTTTGAGATTTTTACTACGAGAATGAAATTTTTTTAGAGTTTTTTCTAAACATGTAAATGGATGTTATTCTGCACATTTTGTTTTTTTACGCGACCTTATAGCTCGCTTGGTTCCCCCAAAATCGACCAAAACGTAAAATACCGTAAAAGTACCCGGTTCGAAGCAAGTGGTGCAAACTCGCGAGGACACTAGGAGGAAACAAATTGTGCTAATATATTGCGTACACACAGACAGCTGTTCAACGCCTTCGTGAGTAGACCTATTTAGCAAATTGTTGGTTGAAAACCTAAAACATAGGCATATAAACTTAATTTTGGAAATTTGCTCAACTCACATCAGCGGTCCAGCTGCGTGGTTGAATTATTTAGAATTATAAATAGGCTATAATTTATTCCTTGAATTTCTGTAAAACTTGAAATTCTTTTAAACTTTATAAAAAAAAATGTATAATCAAATAAAACAAGCACTCGAACTTGGCAATATTTGAACATGTGACCGCGTGGCTTAAAGCACAATAGTTTGACGTGGGCGTTTAGAGATAAGGCGGCCGAAACGCAAAACATGTGTTCATGACATTCATACACCGTTAAGTATTTAATTAATGCATCGGCTTTAATCCGAGATATGATTGTGAAGGCGAGGCTAAGTAAGCGATAGTTAATCATTTAATCGTTTATTTGGTAGACTTGCAAATTATATTGCTCTTACACTCCACTGAAAACTTTTAACACGTTCACTGCTAAGGACGCACATGTGAGCTTGACACTGAACACTATGAGAAGCGGCCGACGCACAGTGCATTGCACGCCAACCCCCGTATCGGGAGTAATGAAAGAATGAATGAATGAATTTTTATTTCCCCTTTAAGAATACAATCGGCTATACAAATATATACATATAAACACTTATATAAAATTATATACATAACATAATATCTACTTATATCCTACTATACATAAGTCTTTTAATTGTGTAATACACTTTAATTAAATACATAACATATACAATAATTTATATAAAATGCCAAACTAATAGGAAAAAAACGGGAAATTTGGCAAAAGCCAGTTTTTGAGTTTAATTTCAAAAAATTGCAACAAAAATAAGAGCAAGAGACAGTCCTAACCTATACCCATAACTTAAAAAGTGATTTTAAACTGTTTATAACTCGTTTCTACCCAGAGTAATCCTCCTCCCCAATATATAAGTAGCATTGCCTTCTTCCCTTAATTCGATAAATTATGTTAAGCATTCGAAGATGTCCTCAACATTATCACGCTGTAACAACCAATTTTAAATTTTTCTCGAAAATTTTTTGGTTCCATGAATTTTTTTTCTATTGGTATGGAATTAAAAAAACTTTGGCGCGTGGTACAAGTAGGTTTTTTGATTTAAAGTCAGCCTAGATTTTGGTAAAATGTAGAAGTTTTCCCTACGTGAAGAGACCATTGAAGAATTGCGCACAGCCACTTTGTTTATAAATACCATCTACAATGCCGTCCTGACATAAACTCTACGAAGAGATAATATAACCAACTGTCTGAACATTGTCTCAGAGCTATCAGTTCTTGATCTAAAGAGCGTTGATTTGATAGCGTGTTTTTGTGTTACTATGACGGACATTAGTGTGGATAGGAATATACCGCTCCAAACAACACGGTAACTCACCGTAACACACCGTAACTTACCTCGGAATGAACAAGTGCAAAGTATATAATCTTTGATAATTCGTAATCACGAACTGGTCTTAGGTAATACATGTATTTTAATATTGTCAATAATTTGTTGTTTAATTCCTTTTCATGGTACTTCCAACTGACTCTACAATCCAAAGTAACCCTAAGGTACTTCAAAATTTTTACACCGCCTAATGTCTCACAAATACATCTATTTTCAATTTTACATGACAACTAATGATACTGAACTCTATGGTCAAAGTTATAGTCTTTTTCAGGTCAAATATTATATATTTTGTTGTACTACTGAGCACCATATAGTGTTGTGTAGACCACTAGCGGATAGAAAGTAGGTCTTCATCAAGATCCCTTCTAACAGTTTCCAAGTCCCTACCACTGTATACAAATGCAGCATCATCTGCATTCAATACACAGTGCATCGCACTCCAACCCGCATATTGGGAGTATTTTCAATACACAATGCATTACGTGCTTCGCACGCCAACCTCCGTATTGGGAATATTTTCAATACTCAGTGTATTGCGTGCTTCGCACGTCATCTCCCGTATTGGCAGTATTATCGGTTTATCCTGTGACACAAGGGTCACAATTAACACTGACAGATCAGTGTCTGACCCCACCTCAATTGCTTTCGAAAATCTGTTTGGCTGTTCAATAATAATTTGTTTTTGTTGGTCTTGTTTGATTGGAATTATTCCTCTTGTTTTGTAATGCACTTATTGTTTCTATCAAAGTCTATGTCACTCGATGAGGTTTTGTCCGATCTTCTTACCCTTTGTTGTGGATTCTTTAGGATATACATCAAATACAATTGTTTCATATCAATTAATATCATTGGAGCAATAACTCTGCTTTATGTCTTCACAAGATCATTCCTTTAGCTAAGAAACACATTGTAAAAGGAAGCCTTTATCAATGACTATGCCTACATCGCCCACTTGAGGTAATTAATCGGTGATACCCTCAGTAAATACTTTTAGGAAAGACGATTTTGATCCTTTGTGTAGTGAGACTTCATCAAATAAAGAAGGTGGCTGTGAGCCAACTCGTTTCCAAGATAAAACTTCAACTTACTTGGTCTGTCACAGAAACATAAGATCCGGTTGAAAAGTTGTTGAGGGTTTACCGCAACTTCGTCAGTTCTAATGGCTACTGACTTGTGACTTGCTTATAACCAAGCATTACCTTATCTTTCCTATTTAGCTTTATTTCTCCAAATTTCTTTCCTTTCATTTTTCCATAGACCGTTTTCCTATTTCATATGTATTGTCACAATTTACTCTCTCGTCTGAAATGACACCAGAGCCTAAATACTCTCCTAATAGCTTTGTAAAGGGATTGTGTTGAGTTAGCCATGAAATAAACTTTTGTTCGTCGGAATCTTCTACCAGCTTCCGAGACTGTCGAAGTTCTAAGTGCTGTTCACCGAATGTTATTGTGCTATCAAGAAATATAACATAATATGAACCACAAGGACACATTTTGGTAAAGTTCTGTCAGTGATTCCTCTGCCATGAGTTATGCCTCCAACTGATTTCATGGGACGCATCAGGCGCTGCTCTATTGACATGTCCGTCAAAACCCCTGACCAGCATTTTCCACTTCTGCTGACAGTAAATTATTATCCTTTATTCGCAAACAACTCAAATTCTAGTGGTGAAAGTTTTCATTCCGATTTCAACATTTCTTGGGCGTAAATATGAGCTGACTTAGCATAAGGAAGTTGCCCTACAGCGTGAAAATACGGTAATACACCATGCAGTAGAAATTATAACTTAATTTGTTTTTACAGTCATTTGCAAGTTGTAAATATTAATAGCAAATATTAAATAAATATTGTGAATAATGTTATTATTTAGAATTTCGTTATAGTGTTACATAAATACTTAAGAATTTGTACGTGTTTGGAGTGGGTGGGAGGCCCGTGATGATGTCATGTAATATATATTTTTCAATCCTTTTCTTTTGCACAACGAAATACGTTAGCTGCCGGTTTAAGCCAATCCAGAACAAGGCGGGTCCATTTATAGTGAATATTGGAAAGCCCTGTTTATTTTATTAAATACTGTAGGATTAGCCCCCCGAATCAAAAGTGGCATTCGAAATAAAATTTGTGTGTTCACTTATTCAAATTCAAGGTGTTTTGTTTTTGTTTTTGAAAAAGCATACTAAATAAAAACGAAACTATAAACAGCTAAAATACAAGTATTAAACTTCCAATTCATTTGTTATTGAAAATATTTTAATTAAAAGGATAAACAATTATGTACACATACATAATACAAACTCACCTAATATACTTACAGTCTAATATATATATTACAAACAGTATATAAGCACACTAATTTACTAAAATAATATTGCAACATCCATTGTACATACTGTATTTCCATGCGAAGCGGTTATAAAACCTGCGGTTATAAAACTGGAGCGGCGTGCAAACGCTAGCTTTGATGACGTCCCAAGGGCAAGCGATCAATTTAATCAAGTAATTATCCAAATCATATCAAAGCTAAAGGTAGACACTATAAGTTTTATTTGTACCAATTTTGTATATTTAAAAAATATAGTTAATAAAGTAAATTTATACAGGGTGATCAACTAAAGATATCCACCATTGAGATCTCGGAAACTATAAAAGTTACAACAAACTTTAAATCGGGGACCTTCCCTACTTTTTCCCTTGTATTAAAAATAGAAAATTAAAATTTTCTAAAACTCTTCCATTTTACCAATATTGCGGCCAACATAATTTGTTCAAATAGAAACCCCTATTTTTAATATTGAATTTCGATTGCGGACACAAATTTAAGACATTTTTATTCTTTTGTATTTTTTCCTTAACCGTTTATGAGATTCAGCCTCTCAAACATTTTCTATTTTATGTGATTTTTTTAATTGGGCCAATACACAGTGGTTGAGTTAGCAATTTTTTTAACAGTAATTTAAGTACTTTTTTTGTATAAAATGAAGTATTTTGTCAAATTTCAACAGCTTTTTAACATTCCATTGTACAAGATATTGCACTTTGAGTTAAATTTTATTGTTTGCAAATAAATGGTAAAACATGCCTCTAATAATTGTTCAAGAGTTTCTGAAACTTTCAGCGCTCCTAGCGGTTAAACGGTTAAGTTTATAAAAAAAACACCAAGAATAAAAACGTCTTAAAATTGCATGTAAAATCCATATCCGTTATAAAAAATAGGGGTTTTCATTAAAAATTGGCGTATTGGAAAATGGACGCCATTTAGAAATATTTTAACTACATATTTTTTAATTTCTCATAAAACAAGCAAAGGTTCGCCATTTACAGTTTGCTGTAAAATTAATACTTTCTGAGATCCCAATGGTGGTCCAATTAAAAAAATGACATAAAATAGAAAATGTTTGAGAGGCTGTACCTCATAAACGGTTGGGTTTAGGAAAAAATACAGTAGAATAAAAATGTCTTAAAATTGTGTCCGCAATCTAAATTCAACATAAAAAATCGGGGTTTCTATTTTAACAAAATTAAGTTAGCCGCCATATTTGGAAAAATGGCGGATTTTTTTTAAATTTTAATATTGTATTTTTAATGCGAGGGAAAAAGTAGGGAATGTCCCCCATTTAAATTTTCTTGTAACTTTTATAGTTTCTGAGATCCCAATGGTGGCCATCTTGAGTTGATCAACCTGTATGCTTTGAGAAACTATTTGTTTGGTGTTTGTTGTTTAATAGCTCCCTTAATATTAACTTAAACGAAAAATGTATAGGAACAAAATATGTTTAATATGTATTCAGGAACAAATGTACAAACAAAATAATTCGCTACGATGACTATTAGCGAACTTGTAAGCAATCTAGTAAAACTCTGCATTTGAACGCTTCAAGGGGGGGGGGGGGGGAAGCAAAATTGGGAGAGGCTGGGACTTTTGAGAAAATACATACCTCATAAGGGTCTATCACATATATATAATTCAGCTTTCCAATAATTATTTGCGACAAATGGCGATTTTCGGCCTTTATTGACTGGGCTACTAGTATATAGCCTAGAAAATATCAGATGGGCGCCCTTGGCGACGCTGCGCTAACAATGCCATGTGATTGTCATGCTCTGAACTAACAGCTGTAGTCCAACAATACACTTTTTTCAATGTCGAAATTAGAATTTGAAATAAAAACGCGTTTTAATAACCAACAATAAAAAAAAATAAAACAAAAACAAAGGTGGCCGTTTTTCTATTAAGCTAAACATATGATTAAACAAATTAGTATCTCTTAATGGATGAGTCAATGATAAAAATTTTAATTATACTTACCACGGCTTAGATTTTAATCCATCCGATTTATCAAGTCACATTTTGTGTTATCAAAGTAAGACCGGGTGATATTGCACCTATATATTGCACAACCTAACCTCACTTTATCGCCAGTCTTTCAAGTAAGAATAAGAATATTGGAAGTGTTCCGGGTTGAACAGCTGAGGTTTGAATCCTGGATTGTACAATGTTTGCACAGAATTACATCTCACCGCTTGGACGCGTTAAACGCAGACGTAACTAGAATCAGCTGTTGGGGGAAGCTTTTTAAACTTTTTGTAATTTCGTACATGGATCGCTTTTAAGCAGAAGAACCGCAGGAAGGAAACTAGTTTTGTGATTTGCTTGGAGGTAAGCTTTCTAAATATTTTATAGTGTTCACTAAATGATGCATGTAAAATCAAAGTTTTATAATACGATGGCAGAATGAGACTTCTTAAATATGTGACTTACTAAAAAAGTTGAATTTTTAAAAAATCTAATATTCTTCGGAAAATTCTCAACATTTATTATAATTTGTTTTTAATTTTTCTGTTGGAATCTGGCAATCAACTCCTGTAAAAGCGAGTGTACGAGCGCACGTACGCACGTGAGTAACATAAAATATAACAGCTGATTTCACCCATCATCTGTAAACCCAGTGTAGATTATAATACGGGGTTACGTTTACAACTTCAATCATTATGTCTTGGAAATTTTATTTTTTTTAAATAAGAGTTATAGAACTAATGAATGCTATAATAAACGTTATAATATTTGCTTTGAGGTTATAAACTATATATAAATACAAACTTGTATCATCAATATATTTGTTTATCTTATCTTCTAAAGCGAGAGATAATTGTCTGTCTGCTAAATGGATCTGGAATCTCCGTCTAAGGATTTTTGATTTTTTTATTTTATATGGGGCTTTTGGTCACGAGAAATCGATTGGAAATGGTCACCAGTCTGGGAAAATTCGTTTTCTACGTCTTTTTATTAAATTAAAAAGTGAAATTTGTCTATTTTAAACAATACAAAGCACCGATGATGCAAATGTTTTCAATGCCATTACAATAATCATCTGTTTTCTTTTAAACGAAGCACAGCTGATGCAAATGTTTTCAATGCCATTACAATAATCATCTGTTTTCTTTTAAACTGTATTTTATTAGAGGTAAGCCTAATGTTGTATCTATTTATAGTTGCCATGGCAACGAATACTTCTGCTAAATAAACATACCCTTTATTTATTTGTTTAATGTTATAGGCCTAACCTAAACGATGTTCACGGAAATTTGCAATAATAGTTATTGATGTGAGCGAACTAGGCCCTAGGCCTAAATCGATATTGAAATATTAAACTTTAATTTAGGCCTGACTTATTTCTGAGGCAAAGCGTGAGATTTATGGTTAATCCTTTAAACTGTATTTTTATTACAGGTAAGCCTAATGTTGTATATACCCTTTATTTAGTTGTTTAATGTTATAGGCCTAACCTCAAAACTCAATAATCCAATATTTATTATTGAAATCATAGCCCTGCTTATAATCGAGCTTTAGCTCGGTCTCCTGGTACTACAAATTTAAAGAAGAGATACCTATTCGTTAAACAGCTGATTTCACCCATCATCTGTTAGTAATACTTAAACAAACCCAGTGTAGATTATAGTTTGGGGTTATGTTTAGGTAGGCCTAGATAAATAGGCCTTAATGCTGTTTGTAAATAGTTTGTTTTTTAAATTGTGTATTTCTTGTGTGTATCTAATTAATCAGCCTGTGATTTTTTACGGGGGCTTTCTCTAGTTGCTATAAAAGCGAGTGTAAGTCCGTACATACATATTACCTACGTTCGAGAGTAACATTCAACATATCAACTGATTTCATCCATCATCTGTAATACTTAAACAAAAAAATAGAGTATATTATACTTTAGGGTTGTGTTTACAACTTCAATCATTACAATTTCTTGAGAATTTTTTTTTATGTGAGTTGTATAACTAATGTATTCTACAATACTTTATAAGATTTGCAGTTTATAAATACAAACTTGTATCATCAATATATTCTTTTATACAAATTTAAAGAAGAGATACCTATTCTTCGTTTAACTTCGGAAAAATTCGTACATCTTCGTATAACATATAAAAATATTATTCGATTAGCCTATTCATTTGTATAATGTTAATAACTTCTAAATCATTTGATCTATCAATATTCAATATGAAATATGAAGCAATTAAAAGATAATATTGTTACCTTTCTTCAGATATATAAATACTAAATTTTAACAAATAGGCCTACAGTTTTGTAATCCTTATAATTGTAAACATTTACCGAGTTAAAAATCGCCATCAGCATAGTTAGGTAGTATTATTATTTAGTACTTGCCTTAGCAATCCTTTTATAAGTTTTATCTCTCGTTTACAGCTGTTTCACCTGTTCATCTTCAGGCATCATCAGAACGATTAAAAAAACATTTTTTACAGTTACACTTAATAACAGAGATTAATTTTGTGTTTAAACCATAAATAAATAAAACATGGTATGTATAAAACACAAAACAATACTTGATAAAACATGTGAGAGACTTGTTAAGTTTATTAATGTCACAGTATGTGACTGTCATCAAATCTCTCATAACACAAAAGATGACAGTCACATACTGTCATCTTAACATTAATAACCTTAACAAGGCTCTCACATGTTTTATTAAGTGTTGTTTTGTGTTTTATACGTACTATGTTTTATTTATTTATTTATGGTTTAAACACCAAATTAATCTCTGTAATTGTGAAAAATGTTTTTCTAATCGTCCTGATGATGCCTGAAGATGAAAAAGTGAAACAGCTGTAAACAAGAGGTAAAACTTATAAAAGGATTGCTAATGCAAGTACTAAATAATAAATAGTATATTAATAGCAATCGGATATGGCTGCAAATACAATAATTGATAGTTAGGTAGGCCTATATTCGGATAAATTCTGATGTTTTTAAATAGTATTTGTTTTAATGATTTTGTATTTCTGATGTGTATCTAATTAATCTGCTTGTGATTTTTCACGGGGGCTTACTAGTTGGGAAATATTTTCCGGCTGACATGCGAGGTATTGTTTATAAAATTTGAATTTCGGGAAATAGTAGTTCTAATTTAAAGTAACAACGAATAAACTACTATTTCCATTTAATTGCCTCCAGCACAATAACCAGGATTTTTTGGACCTCTTCTGCAGCAAACTGATCTTCCAGCTTCAATTTAATTAGTTAATTTTTCAAAAATTTTAATAAAAGAGTAGTTTACCTCTGATATAGAGCATTAACGACCAAAGCCTTGTGGAAATCTTTTATCCAATTAACCATTGTACGAATTTGGTTTGGATGTTTTTTTACGGATTTTTGAGAAAAGTGTGGCTTATGAAAAAAATCTAAAAAATTTCAAGTAAGTAGTCCGTAAGTTATTTACATAGATAATTTAATAAAAGTGTGCAAACACTCTAAGCCGAAGACTGGCTGACTAGTCATATCCCGTCAGCTTGGAAGCGAGCTAACAACCGATTGCTCTACTTCCGCCATCCTTCCCTCTAACCGCAGATGTGTAAAGCTGACCTATATCCGAGATCTGAACCTGAGATCTTCTGATCAGGAAGTTTCCGCTCTGTCCATTCGGGTAAGGCTTGCCCTCAAAAACATGATAAATGAATAAGTCTTTATTACATGAAACTAGTACAAGAGTAAAACGGAATTAGAACAGCACCATTTACAGTGATTTTGCAACATGCCACATATTATATTGTTCGCCCTTCCAAGTATTGTTATACAAATTAATATAACTTACCGTCGTCAATAGTGAATTGTGTTGTTTCAAACGAAGACCGTTTCGGCTGTTCAGCCATGATCAGGTTATCCTGATCACAGAACACTATTCACATTGGGTCACATATATTTAGAATAAATTTAAACACAAAATTCATATATAACCAAAGATTCCTGTGGGCCGACTGTCTCGCACTGCATCTTGATAATGGCTGAATAGCCGAAACGGCCGTCGTTTGGAACAATACGACAATTGACAGTTGACGGCGGTAAGTTGTTATATATCATGTTTGGCTTTTACCTAACCTGAATCTGGATAGATCGTACTAGCTAGATATAAATCATAGCGAGATGTACGTAATGCTGCCAAATTGTTTATCTTGCTCATTCTCCTCTCTCTATCTATACTAAGATAGCTATTGTAGCGATACTTTATTACCTATACTAATATTATAAAGAGCTCAAGTTTGTTTGTTTGTTTGTAGTGGGTAGTCTCTGGAACTACTGAACCGATTGAAAAAATAGTTTTACTAATAAAAAGCTACACTATCCCTGAGTAACATAGGCTATAATTCTTTTTGATAAAAACATTTTTTATTTATTTTCAATATTTGTAAATTTAGCCGGAGAAAATTCTTAGGTTAGGCCTAGACTGATGAACCAATACATTTCTTGAATGTATTTACATTCATTACCATAGAAACCAATTGATTAAAATAACAGATAAAACAGCTGTTTGCTCTAATATTTCCATTAACAGATGATTTCAAACTTTGAAGCAATTATTAGTATTTCTAACTTTTAGGCTAGGTTTTATTAAAGTGTAGACCTGAGCTTTGCTGGTTCTTTTAACCATTATTACAACTTCTGTTATAAAATATACAAAATAATTTGAATTGAACATTTAACATTATTTACCATCTTAGCTTTGGGGTTATTTTACAACTTCATTATAAATAAAACATATTTATCATAATTGTAAGTATAAAAGGTTCCAACGGATTTTCCCCCTAGTTATACATATGCACATATGCCCTATGCACATAGTTCTTCCTCATCCTTTCCCTTTACTTTTGCCAAGTAGCGGTTCTCTATTTTAAAATGTATATGCCTGTTTTCTATATTTTCCTTAATCTGTGTTAAACTGCCTTGTCAATTTCGTCACTGGGGAAATCACGGCCGGCAAGACTAAATTTTGTACAGTTTACTAAATATTATATGCGTATGTTTTTCATTAAAAACTTTCTTCGGCCAATAGTATACGTCGTATAAACACTACTATATCTATCTATACTAATCTTGTAAATAGGTAAAATTTGTTTGTTTGTATGAAGGGGGTAATCTCTAGAACTACTGAACCGATTGAAAGAATTTAAATATTTGTAAATTTAGTCTGAAAAAAGTCTTAGGTTGGGCCTAGACTGATAAACCAACCCTGTATTTACATTATTTTATTACCTTAGCAACCAATTGAATAAAATAACAGATAAAACAGCTGTTTGCTCTAATATTTCCATTAACAGCTGATTTCAAACTTTGAAGCAATTATTAGTATTTCTAACTTTTAGGCTAGGTTTTATTGTAGACCTGAGCTTTGCTGGTTCTTTTAACCATTATTACAATTTCTGTTATAAAATATACGAAATAATTTGATTTGAACATTTAACATTATTTACCATCTTAGCTTTGGGGTTATTTTACACCTTCGTTTTAAATAAAACATATTTATCATGATTGTAAGTATAAAAGGTTCCAACGGATTTTCCCCCTAGTTATACATAAATTAGGTTCTACATTAATTATTAAACAGTAACTAACAATTAAAATACTGTAAATTTCATCTCTACGATGGTGATTTCCAAATATATTTGTACTTTAAAATTTTCGACGTTAACAGAGCAGTGGATAATATAGAATTATTATTTGTAAATATTAGCCTGTGGATAAGATAAACTCTATTTTAGCATTTGTTGTCGAGTAAAGATGGACGAAGTAACCTTGCCTTAGAAGGCCAGTAGTCTATATATAGGAGGTTTCAGCTTACATTAATTGCGGTAAAAGATGTTTTTTCTAGGATCGTTTGGTATGATTTGGGTATGCAAAATATAATTTTGCAACCTCAAAAGTGGGGGGGACAACTTTTGGGGGCAAAATTTTCGGACTTTTTCCAGTGTTTCTCTTATAACTCGAAAACAGTGCATATTTTGTAAACAACAGTACTTTAATAAATTAAAGAAGGCAAAATTACTATCAAAAAAATACCCAGATATTTTCCAGAACTACACTGCTTCCCAACAACACATGCAGTACCACAAGCTTAACAACACAATTAAATAGATACTGGAAATATTTAAAATTTTGGTCGTTTTGATGGTCCCGGTTGAGGCTCTTCTTCCTCATGCTGGGTGGCGTTATTTGCTAACTCAGGTTGGACATCGTCAGTTTCAGATTTTAATCGTTAAAAAGTCGACGGGGTCACGATTTGGAGTCAATATTTTGAAAATACAGTGTGGGGGTATTGTTTTATATATTTTTGGATAGGGGAAAACCAATTTTCACAGTTAAAGAGTCGTAGGGCGTCAGGATAACGTTTTTGGGTCAACATTTTTGAAATACACTGTGGGGTATCGTTTTATATTTTTTGGGTTAAGAGAAACCCGTTTTTAACAGTTATAAAAATAAACGGTACCAGGAACTGGCACATACTTTCTCACAAACATATTTAAATTATTAAACAGATTCACTGTGACTTGTAGGGTGGGGTAGGAGAGGTGATTTTGTATTAAAGTTGTTTTCCCATAAAAATCCATAAAATAACGGAAAAACCAACTTTTCTCAAAAACGGCTCGAACGATTTTGATTAAAATTTTACAGTTTATAGTACTTTAGGTCCCTAATAAACTATAAAATTTTAATCAAAATCGTTAGAGGCGTTTTTGAGAAAAGTTGATTTTTCCGTTATTTCAAGGGTTTTTATGGGAAAATTACCCTTAAAAATAAAAAATTCACAAAAATGAAAAAAACACCTGGAGATACCGTGGATTAGTACCTCCATACCAAATTTCATCAAAATCGGACGACTAGTTTAGGCTCTAGGTCTGATAACATCCACACAGACACACATACAGACACACACACAGACATCACTCCGAAAACCACTTTTTTAGGTTCAGGGGGACCCAAAACGGATATTTCCACCAAAAACTCAAACTCGAAAATTTTTACGAATACAATACTTTCTCCATATACTATGGTATAGGGGGAGAAAGTAAAAATGTTACAATTGGTGCTAGCGAACTTGTTAAAACAATTTCCAGATGCATTCAGATGAGATAGCTAAGACTCAGAATGAAGTCAGAATTAATTCCCGGACTCACAGACGTCGAAAAAGAGCGAAACCCCGATTATGTTATATAAGGGTTTTCCCAATTTTGCTTAGTGAGTTGACAAAATTTCAAAATTTGCCCAATTTAGAAAAATTTTTGTTTTTTTAACTCATGGATTGATGCTCTACAACTTTTAGGGAGGGAGGTATTGATAAAATTTGACGCTGGAAAGTTACAGCACATTGAAAATGGGTAAAACACAGTCGAAAACGTTTGCTGTTTTTTTTATCCTCATAAAAATCGAACTACTGGACCAATTTTGCACTTTTTTTTTATCGACGCGAAATTTAGTCTTCTTTAATTTATTAAAGTACTATTTTTTACAAAATATGCACCGTTTTCGAGTTATAAGTGAAAAATTGGGAAAAGTCCGAAAATTTCGAGGTTTTTGGCCCCCCTAAAGTTTTCCCCCCACTTTCGAGGTCGCAAAATTATATTTGGCATACCCAAACTATTCCAAACGATCTTAGAAAAAAAATCTTTTGCCGCAATTAATGTAAGCTGAACCACTTTTTGGATCCTCTATATACTGGCTATTTGGGTGGGATGGAATAATTTTCTATTTTTTTTTTTTTTTTTTTTTTTTTTTGTAAATTCATATATGTATGAACTATTAATAATAAGTAATCGCGTATTTCTGCATATTTGGTAATAATGTTGCATATTATATTAGTTTTGTTAAGCCTGATTTATATGTAATATGTATGATTGTGCTTGTGTATGTGTGGGCAGGAATATATGATTAAATATCTACTAGCTGACCCGTGCGAGTAGGCCTACATTTACCTGATTTAACACGTTGATTTAATTCAGTTAATTAAGTTTATTTATTTACATTGGTTTATAAATAACAGTTTCCCTATACAATCTTACAGTGTAAACAATCTAACTAACAGCTGTCATGCTAGTTAAAGAGATGGTTATTAGATGGCGCCTTTCATTAGGAACATACAGAGTATAATATAAAAGTTTTTTAAATCAATTTTTGTTATTAAAACATGAATTTTAAGCTGTTTGTCTATTTTTCCCGTGTAGTGGTTAAGGAAAGCTTTAAAATGATGCCTCATTCATGTAATTTGATGATGTATTAAGGAAGTTATGGCGTACCGACAAAAAATAGTCTTGAGAAATAATATATGCGATATAATTTTGTACAATCAAGCACTTGTATTCTAAAATGTAAATTTCAGTTTGCTGTTTATTTTAATGTAGCTTTCTGTAAATTATTATTCCTTTCTTGCCTTTTAAATTGTTCACTGTATTTTTATTTAACTTTGTTGTTAATAGGCCTAATCCTAATCTCCGCATAAAATGAAGTTTATCTATCTGGCTTTATATTATATTACATTCTGCACACGCCAATATTTCATCCAAGATATTTCAAGGCAATTTCTCGTTCAACTAAAGTATACTGGTTCAACTAAAAATAATCGGTTGTAAAAAAAGTGCAAGCTTTCCATAAGAATGTTTTTACGGTTTTAGTGTTTCCTAATTTATTATTGTTATGTATAAATTTAAAGAAAAAATTCAAGTTATCATTGTATCTCTAGTGACGTAATGTGCAGGCAACTTTTGTGATTAATGTTGACCTTTTTTCAGAATCTTGGGACAAAATGGCCTCTACATCTATTTGTACAGTTGTGATCGCTCTGTTCCTAACGAGTATGGCTGTGTGCGACTCTGCTTCTATTCAAGGTAAAATACAACACAGGGTATCTTAGGCTGAACCTACATTGTAACGTAGGTCCTACAGTGGCAAGGGGCTGCACCTTC
>JAGFPH010007214.1:0-11676 GCA_018207615.1 Philaenus spumarius | reverse complement strand
TTTACCCCGTAAACCTACCTAAAATTTCAAATTTTTTAAAACCCTTTTTTATTGAACACTTATGGCCCTAAAGGAAGCTACATACCAAATTTCATTCCAATCCGTTCGGTAGTTTTGAAGAAATCGTTTTTTAATAACTTTGATCCCCCCAAACCCCCCTAAAATTTCAAATTTTTTCAAACCCTTTCTTAGTGAGCACCTATGGCCCTAGAGGAAGCTACATACCAAATTTCATCTCAATCCGTTCGGTAGTTTTTGAGAAATCGTGATGAGTGAGTGAGTGGTATTTCGCTTTTATATACCTATATAGATTTATCGTCTATTCCCTCTCCACGCTGTGACTTGTGTCTACAAAAAAGTTCGTGACGCGAGGTTTCAGAATCATAGTCAAGTGAGGTTTCATAGTCATAGTTTCTATTGGCCAACGGGCCAATAGAAGTGATCACTTCAAATGTCTATTTACGATTTCATTATAAGATTGAAGTAAATTAACGACATTTTAGCTATCTTTTAACAAAGTCAATAATTTCTTATTTGTAATTTGTAAACAATTATGAACCTTATCACTTACCGTGCCGAATTCGTTATGTCCATTAATTGGTGAGTTAGCTCCTGTAACACCGTCAAGTGATGAATGATAATCATAAGTCATTAGGTTGATGAAGTCCAAGTAGCAGGATAGTGAAGGGACATCATAACCTAAAAATGAATTTCCGATACTAGCTCAAAAAATATTGATCTGATTTGCATACAGTTTTCCTTATGTGGGTACTGTGGCGACGTCAACTTGATGGTTTCAGGTCAAGTTGGAACAGTGCAGGTATTACGGTTGTAATACGTAATTATATCATAAATAGATAAATGCAAACATAAAATAAAATTTACAAAATATAATATAATTAATTAGGAAATAAAACACGTAAACTCAAACAATTTGTTTAACTCGGGAAATATTAGATTTTTCCCGAATCTTTATTTTTGTTGAATAGCATCGGACCACGCATTCGAACGTAAATAAACACGCCTGCCGGAAATGCAAACATTAAAAATAAATAGCCTGATGTCATAACTACAGTCTCTAGTCACATTATGTTTACCAGCATTTAACAATTGGAGCAATGTGCAAGGTTGGCAGCACTACTTTTTACTTTCTCACTATATTATAGTATAGAGAAAGTATAGTGATCGCAAAAAAATCGATGTTGAGATTTTTGTGGACATGTCCGTTTTGGGACCCCCTGAGTTCAAAAGAGTGGTTTTTACAAAATGTCTGTCTGTAAGTCTGTATGTATATACAAAGCTAGAGAGAAAACTATTCGATCGATTTCGAAAAAATTTGCACCAAACATGTCAATTAGGCCTGTATAGATGCACGGAAAACGTTTTTGAAAACTTTTAAAAACAACTTTTATTATTGTTTTATAAAAAAACGGCTCTAACGATTTTGATAAAATTTTGCTAATTTGTAGCCCTTAATGTACCCTACCATATGAAAAAAACCGCATCTTTCTAAAAATTCTCGTTTAGCTAATAATAATAATAATAATTGATTTTTAGGGGTTTTTTGGCCGAAAAGAGGGTTGTTTTAAATTTTTTTTCAAAAAATCTTTTTGTGCACCTATACATGCCTATTTTTGTGTTTGGTGAAAATTTATTCGAAATCGATCGAGTTGTTTCTCTCTAGATAATAATAATAATATGTATTAGTTAAATCTCCTACTTTAATATCACCTCTCCTACCCCTCCTACAATTATGAATTCACAGTGAATCTGTTTAATAATTTAAATATGTTTGTGAGAAAGTATGTGCCAGTTCCTGGTACCGTTTATTTGTTTTTGTGTATGTGTTGTGCGTGTTATTGTTTTGACGTGGAATACATTCCTAATATTGTTTGTAAATTTGTAAATAGTATTTGTAACACACATCCATATTATATTTTTATTATTGTTTAAACCATTCTATCGATTTCGAAAAAATTTGCACTTAACATGTCAATTAGGCCTGTATAGATGCACGAAAAAAGGTTTTGAACAATTTTGAAAAAACTATCTTTTTGGCCAAAAACCCCCAAAAATCAGTTATTATTATTATTATTATTATTATTACCTAAACGAGAATTTTTAGAAAGATTCCGTTTCTTGCATATGGTAGGATACATTAAGGGCTACAAATAAGCCAAATTTTATCAAAATCGTTAGAGCCGTTTTTGAGAAATTTAGATTTTTCTCGTTTTTTGGCCATTTTGAGGGGTAAAAAACCTTAAAAATCAAAAATTTGAAAAAACCGCCCAGAGATATTCCAGAACTACACCTAAATACCAAATTTCATCAAAATCGGACCATTGGTATGGTCTCCAGCTCTGTACTCATCCTTACAGACACACAGACACACGGACAGACATCACCAAAAAATACTGTTTTGGGTTCATGGGTATAACCTGATACTCTTAATATGCGGAATGGCGTGCGAAGCACGCAATGCTTTGTGTATTGAAGATACTCCCAATATGTGGAATGGCGTGTGAAGCACGCAATGCTTTGTGTAATGAAGATACTCCCAATATGCGGAATGGCGTCCGAAGCACGCAATGCATTATGGATTGAAGATACTCCCAATATGTGGAATGGCGTGCGAAGCACACAATGCTTTGTGGATTGAAGATACTCCCAATATGCGGAATGGCTTGTGAACCATTTTGCAGCTATTCAGCACCGTCGTGAATAGGCTTATTTCCCAAATTGTTGGTTGAAACCCTAAAACATAGGCCTATAAACTTAATTTTGGAAATTTGCTCAACTCACGTCAGCGGTTCAGCTGCGTGGTCGAATTATTATAAATTTTGACAGCTTGAAAACTCTATAAACAAATAGGCAGTAAATAACAAATTCAATTCTTGGTTAATGTCTACAGCAACGGAAAAGAGCACACAAATAAGTCCATACACTCTCTTGCAACTGAAATCTCGAAAGGAAATAAAATATAAGGAAAATTTAGTTTTGCAATTTTAGAGCCCCAAAAGACATAATTAACATTTTAAATGTAAACATAGGTAAACAATTTACCATATTTGCTTCTGATTCAAGATGACTCTATAAAACTAATGCGACCATGTTACTCAGGACAGACTACCAGTGAATGATTGAGTGCAGACTGTCTTAACTTACAGTTATCTGTCAAACTCTTCCCGCTGGCGACTGCTGCTGATAGCAAGAGGTTTTTGGGTTTATAAACATTACTCAATTCTTTGACGAACACTCCAAAGTTGGTTTTATCCGACTCAGGCCCAGCTGCGCAGTTACCCTGAACATACAAACAACAGTTACAATCACAACAATCACAACCACGAATTTTCAATTATGATTCCTCTGATAACGAAATTGCTGAAATGAATAACAGTTTTCTGATAACAATTAATTAAAACAATAACGAATTATTTCGATGGTGACTTAGCCATCGCAACGAGTTTAAGTATTAAACTTGTTTTGTAAGATGTGTTCATTGTATTATTTACTAGGGGAAACCCCTGCGTGTTCCGCACGCCAACCCCGTTGGATACTTCTATACACATAATCATGTTATGTTTTCTTTATAATAAAGGTGTAGGATTAATAATAACCCCAAAGCTAAGATGGTAAATAATGTTAAATGTTTAAGGAAAATTATTTCGTATATTTTATAACAGCAGTTGTAATAAAGGTTAAAAGAACCAGCAAGGCTCAGGTCTACACTTTAATAAAAACCTAACCTGAAAGTTAGAAATACAAATAATTGCTTCAAAGTTTGAAATCAGTTAATAGAAATATTAGAGCAAACAGCTGTTTTAACTGTTATTTTATTTATTTGGTTGCTATGGTAATAAATGTAAATACAGGGTTGGTTCATCAGTCTAGGCCTAACCTAAGACTTTTTTCGGACTAAATTTACAAATATTTAAATTTAAAATGTTATATGAAAATGACTTATAGCCTATGTTGCACAGGGATAGGGTAGCTTTTTATTAGTAAAACTATTCTTTCAATCGGTTTAGTAGTTCCAGAGATTAGCCCCTACATACAAACAATCAAATTTTACTTATTTATAATATTTGTATAGATAGATACAGTGTTATACGATGTATACTATTGGCCGAAGAAAGTTTGTAATTAAAACACACGCACACAATATTTAGTAAATTCTACAAAATTGAGTCTTGCCGACCGTGATTTCCCCAGTGATGAAATTGACAAGGCAGCTTAACATAGATTAAGGAAAATATAGAAAACAGGCATATACATGTTACAACAGAGAACAGGTACTTGGCAAAAGTAAAGGGAAAGGGGGGGGGGGGGGAAGAACCATATGCATGGGGCAGACAATGGTTTCAGCAGTGATGAGTTTGACATAAATTCCACCTGATCATTTAGTCCAAGGTTGGAGTCTTTACAAAATAATTCGACCACGCAGCTGAACCGCTGACGTGAGTTGAGCGAATTTCCAAAATTAAATTTATATATGTTTTTGGGTTTCAAACAACTATTTGGGAAATTGATCTACTCACGAAGGTGCTGCCGGCATGTACCAAATATATTGCCATCGGTCACCAAGGTAAAAGTCGTGGATTTAATTCTGGTACTTTTACGGTATTTTACGTTTTGATTGTTTTTGGGGGGAACCAGATGGGCTATAAGGTCGCGTAAAAAAAACAAAATGTGCAGAATTATTTCGTATGTCTATTCTTGTAAAGAAAACTTCAACAAAATTTAATTCTAGTACGAAAAATCTCAAAATATTGTTACTTCCGATCAAAAATTTGGTCTACTTCCGGTCAATTTTTTTGGCTAACGAACTCGTCCAAACGTCTTAGAAAACCAACCAGTGTACTAAATTTGGACCAAATCAGACATAAAATACGTCCGTTAGAGTACGCACACATATATACATGTAGGGTGGTGGTGCCGATTATGAGACCCTTTCCTAATATGAGACCCCGGCCTGCAGGTTGTAGGAAGTGCTGCCACCATGTGCCAGTCGTGTAAAACTGTAGCCTACTACGTCATCATTCGTCTGTGAGTCGGTCAAGTGTTTCCGAGTGCCGAGTAAAGTTCAATATTTTTTTGTGCGTTTTTGAGTTTGAAAAGTTTTTGACACCATTCCATTTGACTTCTGTTTTTATCTTTAAGGTAAAACCTTTTACTAATTATTTCTTAGTGTAGGGTAGGTAGCTATTGATGTGTAATGTAAACATGCTGGTTCTTTGTTTGTCTAAATGTAAACCTAACCTGAAAAATTGGTCATGATTTTGACCACGTGTTGATTCCTAATATGAGACCCTTGCGGATGCCTAATATGTGACGGGTCTCATATTAGGCATACTTTTTAAACGGTTGAAAGCATGCTTACATTGTTTTGTTTTTTTTTATTTTTAGATGCACAAAAGCAACATTAAGTAAAATAATGTTTAATGTTTTCAATTGTACAATCTAATCAATAGTTACAATCATTTTCATAGTAATATAAGTAGGGTCTCATATTAGGCCCACTTTTTTTTCACCCCAAAAATGTAACACTTTCATAAAAAATTTTAAAAAAACAAAAATATGAAGTTATTTTTAATTATATTATGTATTCTAAAAAGTTAAATATGTGGCAATAAAAACTAACACTTTGTTTTTTTAATACCTCACTTAGTTGTCTAGTTGTATATGAAAGAGAAAAGGGGTCTCATATTCGGCACCACCACCCTACTTCCGGTCAAAAATGTGGTCTATTTCCCGTCAATATTTTTGGCTAACGAACTCGTCCGAGCAATTTAGAAAAATAACCTGTGTACCAAATTTGGACCAAATCGGACGTAAAATGCGTCCGTTAGAGTGCGCACACATATATACATAAAGTTACTTCCGGTCAGAAATGTAGTCTACTTCCGGTCAATTTTTTTGGCTAACCTATCAGTTCAAACGACTTAGAAACCCAATGTGTGTACCAAATTTGGTCCAAATCGGACGTAAAATGCGTCCGTTAGAGCGCGCACACATATATACATAAATATATACATATATATATATATGATTTTTTTTTAACACCCCAAAACGTGTTCTGGGGACCATGATCGGTGCTCATTTGCTACTCCCGACCTTGGGTCTTACCATAAGGGCCACTACAATAGCTAATTTTTTGTATGGAAATTCGCTAATAATATGTTTATCTCTAACATTTCCAATTGATTTAATTTCCTACTTTTCCTTATTAATTTTAATTAGTAATAAATTACCTGCTTACACGCTTCCTCAGCGTTACAAATTCATGTTTTTGTTACAATAATTTATTTTAAAAACTTGTATATTATACTTAACTAGTGGATCCGGCAATGCTTCGCTATTGCTTAATTTGAAACTTTGAAAGCCTGTAATTCGTATCCCGTGTAATTCAACATAGGCCTAATGATTGTTACACATAATTAATAAAACAACTGATTTGAATCAAAAGTTTAATACAATTTTAGGTTAGGCCTTTAAAACCTATGAAATATAATAATTCAAACATCTAATATTACAATTTAACATTATATTATTGTTACACATTATAAATAAAACAGCTTATTTGGACCAAAGGTTTAACACAATTTTAGGTTAGGCCTATTATTATAAAATCAACACACTTTTTTTGAAAGAGTTTTGAATTATCACCATAGTAACCAGAATAACACATTAATAAATACGAATCAGCTGTTTCATCTTTTATATGGATGCTTATGGGAGGGATGAATTTTCGCATTTTCTACCCTTTAAATTCAAAATTTTGCAAAATCCTTTCTTAGTACGCCTCTACATTATTGGACGGATGTACCTTCCAAATTTCAAGTCTCTAGCTTTAATAGAATCGGCTCTGCGTTGATCGTCAGTCAGGACATTGCATTTTATATAAGAGATATGGTTCCTTCAGTGACTAGATAATGCCATCTGATCAGAAGTTTAATGTAAAGAATAGTGTTGTATCTCTTTGTAATTACAAGAGAAATTACCTCTTTGTTTTGTTGTTTTAATATATATAAAGGGAAAAACGCGATTTAATTGTTACAGTTTTATATTTATATTGAAATTAAGTAATAAAAATTGTGTTTTTTCTTAAAATGTGTATTCTTTTACTTCATGCAAAAATATATAACAAATAGAATATAAACAGATAAGTATTTAGGATAAACATAGCTGCCGACCAATAGGAAACAAGACCTCACTTGGCCGCACTGTATCTATCTAGTGACTGTAATGATTCCTAATGAAAGACGCCATCTATTTACAGTTTGTTTAACTAACATAGCAGCTGTTAGATTGTTTACATTCTATATGCAAGTGTAATCTATCACACAAATCAATCCAATTAAACCAACGTAAATAAATGAACTTAGTTTATTTAATTAAATCAATGTATTAAATCAGGTAAGTTCTCCTAACTTGAGAAAATATTCGCACGGGTCAGCTAGTTTTATATTAAAGCAAATGTATAGTAAATATAATTAAACTTTACTTATGAGAATAAAAACACGGAACACAATTCTCACAAAAATGCGTTTATTCGTCAAACGCGTTTCAACGACAAAGTCGTCGTCCTCAGTGACAGTGGAGCTTACAACTAAATTATAACTCATTGTATGGATGTAGTAGGGGGTTGGCGTGCAAACACGCAGGGGTCTTTCCTAGTAGTTTGCGAAAACTGTATAAAAAAAAAAAGAAGCGGTCAACCGGGGGACTGACGGCATCGACTAATACTGTATTCCAAGAAATTCTGTGTCACACTAAAATTTACAAACAAGTTATACTTAGGTCTACATTATCGAATGACGGCTCATTTTTTTCGTCTTACTTATACAAATAAAAAACAATTTGAATCACAGTTCTACGATGTACCGTTACCGACATAACAGCTGTCGCTTAACTTATTTAAATATTGCCGAGTGATACTGAAACACCCGTGACCTATGAGTCACGTTGTTGGTATTTTGTTGGTAAATGGCTGCCTTCAACCATAGTCCAGTTTGTTTGTTGCTTTTCGCAAGTGAATATCGTTGAGATAACATAATTACAATAATTTAACATATTACAACTTTACATAATATTTTAAGAAAAACAATTTAATTACAGAATAAAATGTTTTTTCTTACCAGGTTTCGTCCAAAAACACTAGAACTTCCCTCAGCTTCTGAATACTGGGCAGGTATCTGTCGCGCATGAGAACTATGCGGTGCAACATAGTTATTCTACCTCGCCGATCAATTTTTTTGAATTTGAACAAGAGGGCTTTCAACATGTTTCTCAATGAAGTTACATAATAGCCGAATTCCGGATCTTTTACTTTCAAAATTTCTAAAATTGAACGAACTGTCGGTGATTCGGACTTGGAAAACTGTTTGTAAACTGTTCTTTGGGTGTTTTCCATTGAAAGTCATCAGTTTGCCTAAACCTTTTAGTAAAGACTGATCTTTTTTTTTTGAGATGTTATTTCCTTAGATTTCACCCTTTGCATCGTACTCCTTGCTACTCCTAGAACTTGCGAAAAGCAACAAACAAACTGGACTATGGTTGAAGGCAGCCATTTACCAACAAAATACCAACAACGTGACTCATAGATCACGGGTTTTTCATATCACTCGGCAATATTTAAATAAGTTAAGCGACAGCTGTTATTTCGGTAACGGTACGTCGCGTCGTAGAACTGTGATTCAAATTGTTTTTCATTCGTCTAAGTAAGACGAAAAAAATGAGCCGTCATTCGATAATGTAGACCTAAGTATAACTTGTTTGTAAATTTTAGTGTGACACAGAATTTCTCGGAATGCAGTATTAGTCGATGCCGTCAGTCCCCCGGTTGACCGCTTCTAACAAAGGCATTGTTTGTTAATAGGTGATTAGGACGGTTCGTTCTACCTGAGGGGTGTCTCTCTACGTTTTGAGGCAACTATAACATAGTGTGCAATATAAAAAGCCGCCTACACAACCTTCCTGCAACCATATGTTGCAAAGCTTGATGAAATACAAATTTGGAACGTATATTTAACATTATGAGGTTTGTCTACATATTATGTCACTCTATGTTTAGCTATCACATACCAATATGGGAACTGAAGTCTTATTTGTCCAACCCGCACTTGGCACTTGCTTAACTACACGAGAACTCATTTTATACTGAAACACTTTCAACAGGAAAGATGGTTCGCAATCATTAAACAGCTGGTTAAATCTGACCGCTTTTTCCAAAATTTGTATAAAGTGTTAATTATAGATCAACATACCTGCCAACACTTGGGGTATTCCCAATCCAGGTCTAGTCCTTTGAACCCGTATTTCTCCAGGAACAGCACGGATTGGGCGATAAAGTTATTCCTGGCCGTGGCATTGTTGACGAGCCTGCTGTACTTGTTTCCTCCAGAATCGTTCCAGCCTCCGATGGACAGCAGGGGGATAATACCTTTCATGGATGTGATCAATGTGAAGAAATCTGCAGAAGATATATTTTGTTAGTTGAGCACTTCGCAAAATCAGAGATTTGGGTGGACAAAAGAATCTTCCCAGTGGACTACTCAAAGTGACAACTTGGCGTTGGCCTAACTTAACTCAATTGACAATTCTACTTGTATTGAATATTTCACCCACTGGAAATCATCCAATCGCAATAAAACAAAAACTGTTGGGAAGGAAATGTTTAAACATTAATTTTTGTATTTACAAATTTGTTCTAAAACGTATATTTACGTAATATATAATAGGCCAGTCGGTAGGGGTCAATTTAGACCAAAAGTTCCAGTAATTTACAATACGGCTGATTTTTTTTTTATATAAGTACATAAAAGTATGTAGATTAACATAAAAAAAGGTTTAGCAGTCTATCGATTTCCCAAAGTCGAAAAAAAATCGATTATAGTTCGTGGGTCCGGTACTCCTAAAATCGATAATCGAAATTGACTCCTAGATCGGGTCATTTTCAAGATAACAAGCTGAGACTCAGCATAAATGTTTAAAATTATATTTTAACTCCTACGTCAAGTTTCAATTCGATATATTAAAATTCGGCCAATTTAGAATGAGCCAAAGCTTCATATATGAATAAGATGTCCTCTTTTAGTGATTTCCCCTGCTGCAAAATACATACCTACATTATCGAATTTTTTCCAGACAAAACATTGCTCGGACGAAATAAATGCATATGACCTTTTTTGTTGAAAATACCTCCCCTACTCGGTGGTATTTTTATTTTTCTCTATCTTCATCAAAGCTCGAAATATTAAGGATAATCGGAAAAAAATGATAATCGATTTTTTTTCGACTTTGGGAAATCGATAGACTGGTAAACTGTTTTTTATTTTAATCTACATACTTTAAGGTACTTATAAAAAAATCAGCCGTATTGCAAATTTTATTACTGGTAGTTGTAACCTATACCGACTGGGCTATAATCATTGTTTTAAATTATAGTTTTCTAAATCAATTGTGCCGCGCAAGAAAGCAATACGAAATTACACAAATATGTCACTTTTCAAAGGCTCAATATCGCTCGACAGAAAAAAAATTAACAATAATATAAAGATACCTTCGGATTCGTCAAGATTTGAATTTTCTAAAACTGCCTACCAATCAGACATCACTCTTATAGTTTCGAAAATATAAAGGTTCCTGTAAACCCTTGCAATTGGACAGTTTTCAACCAATGAAAAAGCACATTTTGGATTCGATGTATATCTTACAATTCGATATATTTGTATAGATATGTTTGTATCTATTTGTAGAGAAATTTTCAACCTTTCGTTCCGTGTAAAGGAAACCACATTTACTGTAACTGTGTTATTCGTACAGTCCTGAGAAATGCAGACGATTGGGAAACTCAAAACTCGGCGTTCTCCCGCTTTGTTATAACGGCCGGTCACGCGGGGATCTTGTATAGGTTTCGTACGTGAGAGGTTTTATTCGTTTCATATAATTTTGTGATTCAAGTAAAACTAAATTAAATACTTTTACAAAATAAGAATTTACAAGTATACAGATCAATTCTTTGATTTACTCTCTACACTTTGTTATAATAATAATTCATTTTTGGGCAAACCATAATATTCCTAAATTACAAATTAAACTAAGCCTAGTTTTGTTAGCAGTCTTGTAGTAGGAACATAAAAACTGGTGTTTTCAAAATAAGAAATTTGAAATTGATATATATTTTGATACAGTTCTATTTATAACTAAATTACAAAACTTGTGTACATTTTTAAAAACGTACTTCTTTTACTTTCTCAATATACTTATATAGAGAAAGTATAGTGATCGCAAAAAAAATCGATGTTGAGATTTTTGTGAAAATATCCGTTTTGGGACCCCCAAAAAAGTGGTTTTTACAAAATGTCTTTCTGTATGTCTGTATGTATGTATGTATGTCTGTATGTATGTCTGTATGTATGTCTCTATGTCTGTATGTATGTATACAAATCTAGAGCGAAAACTATTCCTTCGATTTCAAACAAATTTGCACCAGACATGTCAATAGGCCTGTATAATTGCACGAAAATCGGTCTTGAAAATTTTTGAAAACAACCCCCTTTTTGCAAAAAAACCCTAAAAATCAGATATAATTTTTTTATAAAAAACGGCTCTAACGATTTTGATAAAATTTGGCTTATTTGTAGCCTTTAATGTACCCTACCATATGCAAAAACC
>JAGFPH010007213.1:51118-63054 GCA_018207615.1 Philaenus spumarius | reverse complement strand
TTTTTTTTTTTTGTAATTAAATAAATAAATGTAGGCATATTACAAAAACAATTGTTTTGAAAATTAAATAATTAATCATTTGTATGAAAAATTATTTTAATTACCGAAAGACTTCTTCAGTATAAACTAATGTTTGATATTTTCTGGTCAGAAATAATATGTCTGCAGGGAAATTGTAGCTTTAGTTGATCGTAAAGCTATACATTTACATCATTCATAATTTTAATCTCTTACAAAATAGAAGTAACAAATTCATTTAAACACATACTCTTACATTAAATTAAATTTGAGGTGATGATAGACGCTCTGGTTGTTTGCAAAAAGAAAAGAAGAAAAAAGTAAATTAACGAAATATTGTTGGCATTAAGTATAGTAAAATTAAACCCAAACTGGGGAATCCAAATAAACAAAGGTCTGATTGTTGGAAGTTGTTCATTACCCTTTGCTCTAAATGTGGTAAAATGTCTCCACCAAAATAGTGTCGGTTTGAGGGTGGGAGGGATGGAAGGTGCAAAAACTTGGTGTTTTCTAGGTTTTATTGCAAATATCTTGTAAATCCTTCACTTTAGAGATTAGTTTGTTCTATAACTTTTTAAAGCACGGTATATTCTTTACAAAAATGGTTCTATACTTTTTTTGCTGTGATCAATAGTTTTGGATATATGTAGCGGGTAAGTTATTAATAATTTACCATAAATTTACAAAAGTAATTGAGCTTATAAAATAATTGTAAAATAGCTCATTTTCCAAGGTATTTTGGAACTAAAACCATTAGCAAATTGCAACCACCAACAAGCCCTATCCGTGCCTCCTTGCTGGGGGAGGGGTGTACACTACACAAACCGCCCTCTCAGTAGTGTTTCACCGACATTCCCACTCTGATTTTTTTTAAAATATATATTTATTTAAAAATTTGTATTTTGTTCACTGGCAAATTTACTTATTGGTTGTATTTAATAATAGTCTAATAAATTATCTTTGAATACGTACTGAAAAAGGGCGGGTATTAGTTCAACGTGGAGGGGGACTAAGTTGACCTTCCAGAGATATCTTCCTGTCTTATGCCGCCACTCAATGATTCCACTCCCTTCGTTGCAGCCGGAGACTATCGTGTTGTAACTTGTAGTCAACTGACAGTTTGTTTAAATTTGTGTATGTTGCAGATCTTTGAGATTTTCAAATAAGCATATAGTTTGTTGGTTTAAGTGGTATACCATTTTTTAAATGTACAAGGATACTCTTTATATTTAACTGGCTATTACCATGACACTTAACAAAATGCAAAAAACATTTAATGTCCTTTTTTAATCAACATAAAAATGATACCTACACCTCGGAACCAGACTCTGTTTCGGCACTTTCAGAAAGTGAAAAATATAGCTGTATGCCTACCTTCAAACCTAACTGTGGACCATAAATGATCAGCCTAATGTAAGTAAAAGCAAATTTTCATCTATGTGCGCTGACAACGATATTGAATTAAACGTTGAACTGGACAGCAATATAGTCACAACAAATTGGCCCTCTATATGGAGTATGGAAATGTGGGTATGGTATACATGGAAGCTTCCCATCACGGTTCTTTTAAAAAGGAGTGCACAGCGATTTCAAAAGAATGGTGTGATTTTCTTTTGCTGTTACTTATTTTCTACTGGCTTTCAACATTTCTGGAAAAATTTCCTTCATAAATGACAAATCTACAAGTTTGGAAGCTAAATCTACTTTGATTAATTATATTAAATGTTAGACTTGTAAGGAGCTTTTTTTAGACTTCTTATTTTTAGACTTGGTAGAATTCACAAATTAAACACCTGACAGCTAAAACCTTCAAAATTGTTTAATTTCCTTGTTTTCACAAGGTGTTTTAGACCTTTGATTTTAAACAAATGTTTAGGAAGTACACTCAACGACGACGCCATGACACCTCCGCCATCTTTGATCCACCATCTTGAATCCATCATGACACCCTGTACAAATAGCACGGTCAACACCTATCAGTCACAATCGACGAGTTGTTGGGAAAGGACGTGGTCTTCCCAGCATATTGAGTCAACAAGTTTTGTCACAAGGATGCACCGCCGAGTGTGGGAGCGATCCCACACTGGAAAATTTACGACTACACCCATGCCCTCTCTTCGGCCCACCAGAAGTGGTTCCTCTAAAACCTCTTCTCCCTTACAGGAAGTGGCAACCTTACTCCACCGCTCCTGTACACCTGCTTCTCTAATCCCATATAAGCAAGGAACCTCAAGACCTATGGTGCAGCAAAATCTTTTTTTAGTTGTTTTTCCCCCAAAAATTATAAATATCTGGAATGAGATCTGCGCTTCCAGACTGAATTTGATCCAGGGTGGGGAACTGAAATCAATCATAAGTAAACACTAAGAACCACCAGTACGGCCGCATCAACTTGAGTATTTTTTCTCGGTAAAGCTGATAAAAACATACTTAAGTTCATCCATTAGCCAAGAAAGGTTAACGTCTTTGGCAACACTATCCTTTGAAGCTGATACTACAGCCAAAGTGAGTTTTAATGAAATGATTGATGGACTTTGCTGAAATGAAAGCAAGAAAAATAAAGTTTTTATAGGGAAGCTATAAGTACAAAACAAGGTACAAGTTATTAAACTCAAATTACAGTGTTTATGTAATAAGCTCCAATCAGTGATACAAAAACTTTATGCTTCAGATGAACATAAAATATTTTAAGCATTTTAACAAAATTATTATATTATGTGTTACAAAAGGCTAGAATACAATTACAAATATACTCATTATGTCTTAGTGTTTTGTGACCTTCTTTATATTTACGAATTTGTTTCTTTACTTGAAAACATAAAAATGAAGCGTTTTCGGGTCTGTGTTTATATGAACTTTATTTTCTTATTTTGACCCATAGAACCATTCCCTAAAGTTTGGCACTTTACTTATGGGACACCCTGTATAACAATTAACTTGGATCACAACAGAAAACGCCAAGTAGAGATGGTCCAATCTTAACTCATGGCCACTACCAGCTCTGTATGTCATCCATTTATCATAAAATAGGCAGTTTACCACAATAATAAAATATACGTTACGCTTGCTGGTACATATTTGAATTGTAGGAAGGCACTGGCTCCACAGGCTTTAAATTACAGGCTGTTCCTGACAACATAAGTGTAACAAAATCAGACATGAAATTCTTAAACAGGAAATTGTTGGAAAAATTACAAATAATTGCATATTTGAAAATATTTATTTATCAAGAAAGAATGGATATTTAAAACTGCACTATATACATTATGATTTTTTTTAGTAATTTATGCACTCTTATCTTTTACACTTCATCAACATACATTTTTCAATTATAAAAAATTTGGAATAATTGATCCATCTGTCACAAAAACTAGATTAAAAATCATATGTCCATAATTTTAAAATTATTTTACTGTCATAAACCTAAATGTTTTCTGCAATAAGTACTATGATCATTTAAGCCTACTGATAATATAGACATACTTTTTGAAGTAACAGATACAAATCAATTTAACGAGACAAAAGGTTTAAATAGGACAAATTATTTCAGATTTATTCCAATACGTAAATTAACTTATAACAATAAATTATGAAGTACATGTAATTGACTATTGATAAAACCATATCAGCTATCTAATTTCTTGTCATTCAATCAACCACTACCATAAGGACATTAAGTTAGACAAATCATTATTGCCCACTTGATCAGATTTTCTTACATTTGCTGGTAGAATAGGCTAAGTTAGTATTGGATTTGTTTTATTTCCAAACATTCCAAATTATTAATTTTATTATTTTAATGATGTACAAGCAACACTTCTTTAAAATAAAATTTATTATTTTGAAAAGAGTATCTTTATTTCTTAATAGTTTCACCAAAATATTCCGTACTCACACTAAATTATATTGAAACAAGGTAAGCTGTTAATTTACTAATTAACTTCAAATATTACAATTAATTTGCTAATTTACAAACTTGTAAGATATACATTTTATAATTTTGAATTGATCATTTGTTTTTTTAAAGATTTTCTTTACCAAAAACATAAAATTCTTTAAAATACTGTAATAAAAAATACTGTATTAAGAAAGTTCTACCAATATGACCACATTGTTAATGTTAAAACAAGTTTACTTGATTGAAATAACTAATAAAATAAGGCACTATTGTAATAGAAAAACAAAGTCATTAACTTTACAAAATTATATTTTGTTTTACCTTTTTCTTAACCCTAAAACTGGGCTGCCTTTTCACTCCGTACCAACGGACCATTTTAGGACAAATGCAAACTTGAAGAATAAACTACATTAAGTGTTGTATATACATATTTGTATGTAATATTCTGTTTGCAGAAGTCAAATGTATATTGTTATGGTGTTTTAATGGCAAGAAATGTTTAATACAAATGTCTAAATATAGTTGTTATAATGGAAAAAGTGAAATACACAAAAGCATATTCATCCAATAGCTTGAATTCACTACAGAGTAGTAAACAATTTTATTTCATACCGATCTTGATCTTTAGGGTGATAATGTCTTGCCCCGCATAACTGGTTATTTTTGAATGAGAGTTATTAAATAACCTCATCTACAAGGTAAAGAGAGGTTTCTTTTTACACAAAATTGTACGTAGAGTTTTATAGAGACTGTAGCAATTGATATTCAATAGAAAAATAAATTATTTAAAAACTGGAATTATTATTATTTAAGACCTATGTTCGAAAATTGCCCATAACAAAAAAAAAGATAAATCAAAAATATCATTAAAAAGCACACAATTAAGACACAAATTAAATAATATACAATGAATGTGTGAAAGCTGCATAGCCACTATCATCCTTTGCACAATTTTTATGGTTAAGGTGAGGAGGCAACTGTCTTCCGGTCCTTCAAAAAGATGTCAAGAACACGTCTACCGCCTACTATCTAAAATATGCCGTGTATATATATAAAAGACTCTATGTGTTCTTTCATACTTTTGTCATTTACATACTTATGTGGAAACAAAACCATGTATTTCAAATGGATCTAAGGATAATAAAACCAAATTTTGTATATTTCAATTACACTTTACAGCCTTTCTATAACCAGTTTTTGTTTTGTACATTCTTAGTTGCTAAACACAAAATTAATATAAATATTTAATTCCTATAGGATTTCTTTTTACAGACCTTAATTGTGTAAGACTAACGAAGACACATAATAGTAGTCTATGAAACGATTGAATACAACGACCTTTAAGGTACAAGCGAGAAGTAAAATTATCTCTAGTATCTTAAAGCTGAATACCAATTGTTGCATACACAACTTTATCTACGTCTTAGAAAATAGTATTATACACTGTTACACAGTTGTTTTTCTCGCAACAAGAAAACTAACCCCCCCCTCTTTTGTGGAATAGATACATAGCTACCCAAAAAGTAAACATATATTTTTTTTTAATTAACATATTTTCAGATAATTAATTTGAACAGGTGTTTTTGGGTCATTTGTAAATAAAAATTATTTTAAAAAGTTTTGAAAATCTGTAACAACTTTCATTATTAAGTGAAAATTTAAAACTAAGACATACAAAATTAATAGTAAACAAAACCTAGAAGACTAGGTCTAGTTATTACCTAACCTAAAAATAACAAGAAACAGAGGACTAGAATACTAGAACTGAATATTTTGTGTGCCTCTATCCTAGTTTTTATATAGTTATTCGTTTTTTTTATACCTGTTCTGGTACAATTGTTTGAAAAAAAAAACAATAGTAGTAATAAAAACCAGTTCATCCAAAAAATGATTGTATGAGTTGTCATATACAACATGTTTGGAAAAAACTTGTCCATTCCTAAAAATTATGCTTTATCGTTTATTGTAATCTAATTGTTTATCATTAGCATTGGAAGAATCTACCATTTTAAATGCTTTCTCTTTTGTAAAAATGTTTGTATAAATTACAGGCAAGTGTAACATAAAAACATAAAGGCAGTTTTGAACCTTCTCTCACAATAAATTTAGTAAAATTTGTTTATAAAAAAATCTTAAACCCAGACTTCATAAACAATATCTGTGTAAAACAAACTTGACAGAAGCTGTTAGTATTGAAATTGTACACAAAAAATCATTAACTCCATTGTGTATTAAAGGTACAGATAATGGACGCTTTTAAATAATGGCGAGAACAATACAGATAAATAGAAACATATTTATTATTTATAGTTTTTACTCAGTAATCAATGAATTCTTGGGTTTTGGAAAAACTGGTCGAACAGTATTTTACTTGATTTAATTTCTTTGTAAGTTAATAATATTAGTACAGTACTTGAATAATAACAGAACAAAATGACAAACCCAATTAATAATATTATCTCCCTTTCACAGTGTTTTAAAGTCAGGAAATCTGATACTAATTTTGGCACTAATAATAAAAAAACCACAAGTATCGAATCAATAAAAAACTATTTTATATTCTTTGAATAGTTTTCTGAATTTATTCAGATATGGTTGAAAACCTCATTTATTAAACTTTGAACTTTTACTTTCAATATCTCAAAACTGTCTCGATGGGTAAAACTGGAATTCTATAGTGAAGATAGATAAAAAAAAGTAAGAAAAAATAACAAACTTAAACATTAAAAGTTTGGCTTGAAATTATTTTTTTTATAAATTTGTAATAAAACCGTCCAGTCTGTAAACATTTGAAAAAATCTAAAGTTAATTTTAAAAAGTTAATTTTATTAATTTTGTAGCAATGATCTGGAAATTCAAAGTAACAAAGTTTTAAATTCAATAACATTGTTTTTGTATTCTCTGTCATAAACCCATCACATTCTCACTTTAAAAATAATTCTATAAAGCTAAATCCAACATTTTTTATTTAGTAAATTATTTTTACCAAAAAATAAGATAAGCTTCTAAACTTCTTAGCAATTACTGTATTCGAAACCTTATTTTAGTCCTTAAAAACATTATCAGAAATTTTTTTCAACTTTTCAAAATTCACTACACTGTAATATAATATAATTTTTCATATTCGTATACTCAATAATTTTATGGGAGAGTAGACTCCATATTAAGCAACTTCCATGGGTCCCGATACACCTGGTCGGAAATGGTTTACTACTCTTATACATACATATTTGTTTTTGCTGCTTAATGTCTTTACTTTATGCCAGTTAGACAGAGCCGGCGCGAAGCCCATGCGATACTTGGGTCCCGGCGAAGCTGCGCCTTTTTTCATTTCTCGTTCTAGAATCATATTTTGATTTTGCAGCGCTATTAAACTGAAATATAAACTTAAGCGCTCCTGAATATGTAAAAATATTAACCTTACTCAGCACGTTTATTATTATTGTTCAGCACTAAGCATGCAAAGCGAAAGACAAACAATTGTAACATCCATAAAACCCCTGCCAAAACAACGACTTTGGCTCAATTTTTCATTTAATGGAAATACAAAATAAAATACATATGTTTGTTATTTTCTTTTAAGATTTCATACTGATTCAATTTTTAAAGACTTTGCCAAGCTTAAAGCAAGAAAAGTTTGTTTTATATGTTTGTTCATAAAAAGTCTTTTATGATACTTATTATTCTATGAGTTAGTTTTTATTTAATATAAATTTAAAATACGATATTATGTTTCTTATTTTCTTTTTAGATTTTTTATTCATAACTATGCGCACTCAATTTTGTCATGTAATAATAATGTTGTAAAAAAGTGTGTTGTTTAGTTTGCTGCTAATTCCTTTCAAGATAAGTACATACTTTTGATTCAATATAGCTTTTATATTACACGTTTAAAGCATTATTTTGATTTAGCCTACTTCTAAAATGTTATGTACTAATGTACTTGATTTTTTATTTTAATTTTTAATAAACAATAAAATTATTACATATACCATTAATTAAAAGTCGAACAAGTTTTAAGCAAGGGGAGAAAAACCCTAATCTCGCATGAGCGAAAAAAAACCCTGAATTCTTACTGCAGTTAGACTAATGAAGACTTGTATAAGCATTATATGGTACAATATCTTAGATAAAAAATTACAAGTAAAAGTATAGAACAAAAACAATTACTCCACCAGATCAGGTGTTTTAAACCTTATTTACACATGCGAAACTCAAAGAGTATAAAAAGAAAAACAATTAAAACATTTGAATTTACAACTAATGAATTACTATCAAAAAACCTATTAATGAACAACTTACTTTTAACACAAAATGCATGAACTAAAAACAAACCATTAATCAAATAAAATACAGTTAAAAACTCTATTTGGAAAATCTTTGCTTTTTCTTTGTATTTGTGTTTTATTATTCCCTTTAAATGCATAGTCGTGCCATTTTCGTACGAATATTACATAAACTACAATTGATTACTGTTCAATGTGTGATATTAAGCCGGGTTTCCAACAAACGGGTTTCACTAGTTTTCCTTTGATCCACCGACTACCGACTCAAGATGGGTAAGTGTTTTGTTTACTAAAACACTGTTTGCAAACAAAAATGTTTTAAGAACGCTTCAGTTTTTACAAAACATTGGTTGTTTTTGTTGAGAAAAAACAGTTTTGTTTGTGTTTCTTGTTTTGTCTGTTTGGTTCAAACCCGGCATTGCTAGCTGTTAGCGCTTTCCTTCCTTGTAAGTTATGACAGAATTTTGGTGTTTTATTTGTGAAGACGTAGTGAGTCAACCATAAGGCGAGCGGTTAAACCATGGGCGATTAAAAAGAAGGTGATTAAGAGGGAGTCAACTCTACCACCAATGAAAATAGAGTGGCTAAAATGGGTTTCTGGATTCTTACACAAGGAATTAAATAAATATCAAAATTTTATTTTAACTAAACTTAAACCACAAATGATATTCTCAGAGTAAAAAGACAAAAATTACTGTTATTTTGAAAAGTTTTTTAACACGTAAATAATTTTACGCAATAACTATTGAAAAAGCTTTCAGAAGATTTTATAGTGGGTGTCGTGTATATATAATATACATAATATAAACAAAAAGTGTAAAATATTTCTTAAAAAACCTCGGACAATTTACAAAACTATTCTATTTGTTTTTAACACAAATTATTATACAGTAGTTCGATATTTCTGGAAAATATATAATTGATAAATTGTTTACGATATAATTAATTCTATAAATAATATAACAACATAGAATAATTTAATATTATTTGGTAAAAAGTTATTTATAGGCTAGTAGAAATATTTTGCATGATAAACTAAAAATTAGGGAACTGGTATTTAAAAGATTATATTTACTTTATTGTATTATTACATTAGCTACATAAATAATTAATTATAAAAATATACAGTTAAAACTGAGAACTTGCAAATATATATATTTATAAACTCATAACCATTAATAAAGGGATTCTACTGAAAAATAATAACTTCCTCAGTTTCCTACTCACTTCTGCTTGTATACAGTCCTGAAACAAAGTAAAATCATTAATTTGGTGTAACACTTTATCATATAACACCTTCAACAAATATAATAGTACTACACCCGATTACACGTTCACCGTGCAGTATAGAGCGCCCATAAGCCATGTTATCCTTACGACAGTCTCAGCGATAATAGCCAACTAAAAAACATCAACTCCCATGCTATGCTCGGTCATGTACGAACCCGCATGACAATAAACGTGATGTTCGCTGTAATGGTAGTAGCATGCCTACTCTCCCGTAAGACCTGTACTGCACGGTGAACGTGGAATCGAGTGTACAAGGGGTAACTGTATGATTTGTGTGCCACACATATTTTGATATATCTCTTAAATTACCCCTCTTAACCGGCCTCAAATCAATTGGTCCTCGGATTAACCGACCTATTAGATGGAACAGATATTTTTTTCTTACAGATTATATTACTGTAACAGGAAGAAGTCTCAAACATTGATTATTTGACGGACAGTTCCAGGAAAATAAAGCTGGGTGACGCAACTTTAGGTGTGCAGTGTGTATTGTGTTAGTGTTGTGGCAGGCAAAACAGGGGAGGGGGTGCGTGAGTTTGATTCCCCTCTTGCTTCCGCAACAACTGTATTTTTTCTTACAATCAATTGACAAAGAATTATCCTTTGTTTATTTTTCTTTGTCGGAACCTTTACTGAATTTCGTGGGAGCAAAATATGTAATATTTGAAACATATTGAGTAATATGTTGAGCAGCAAAAAGATTCAATGGCATTAAACATGATGAAAGTACGAAAATTGAGAGACTTGGCTTTAAAGAAATCGTTTAAAAGTTAAAGAACAGAAAAAATACGGTACCTGATTTTTTAAACAATGATACACTACATATTATGTAAATTCAGTTTTCAAAGTTTATGTAAGTTTAAAATGTTTAATTATTGGTGTTTGTTTATGTATGTATGTACATACAATAAAATGAGTTGCAATAACTTCTTATTTGCTTGTTTATTTATAAATATGTTGGTTATTTTTTAACAAAAATCTATTTTTTACGGGAACTTTGGATCAACCGGACAAACAGGTAACCGGCCAGGGTCTTGGTCCCTACCAGACCAATTAAGAGGGATTCTACTGCATTCCTGAAGAATAAGTAGAAATAACACCTAATGACACAATTATAGAAAACAATAGCTATGTTATTTATAAAAGCCCTGAAGTATATTTTGATGACATTTTATCATCTTCAGAGGTTCTTACTTCTTGATGTCTGGGTTTAACAATTATCCCCATCCCATTTTATGCGTGAGAAGCTGCTCTAATGGTCAAACAATTCTCTCTCTATATAGCCCACATTACGCCTCCTGCCACAATCACTGCCTAACTATTGCATAACTAAATGTTGTTGCTCACAAAAACTGTAAAACAGTATTTTTTTTTTTTAATCTTACATAAAATAATTTGGATTAGCAGTTCCTTTAAGTATTTAAAACTAGGAACTTAAGCGATATTTAGCAGTACTCCATAAAAGGTTAAATAATCAACGTTCATTTCAGTATTTTTTCTTCAAATCTAAATCCTATTTATATAAGTATATTGAAGTTATTAATATTATAATGAAGCTACTAATAATAGAATATGTATGAATGTTCCCTAAGTTAAACGAATGGGCATCTGTTCTTTAAATTTGTATAAATGGTAGTAAATGTAATTTTAAACGTACATGTCAGTGTTCTTCAATAACGATATCAATTAACACCATTGTTTTCTCCATAGTATTTATTTCTTTCCCCAGTTACGGACAGTCGTGAATTTGGCAATATCAGTAGAACAGTCTTAGGGTATGTGGGACTCCTAGTTCTTCTGGCATACCAATTAAACTTCAACCTTTTCTTCGCTACAGACTCTTTATGTTATAAAAACAATGAGGATTTTATTACACCAGGAAGATTTCTCAAAGTGCAAACATTACTCCAACTTATGTTAACTTTTAATAATCAGATTAATACTTACATTAAAACATAGGGCAATCAAGGCACATAAATATCAGCACCATGAGAAGAAAGGACTTTTATTAGCGAAGCGTTGGGTAAATGTATCACTAAAGGAACGAAATCTTGATGTGGTTCCGACACGACCTTTGGATCTGCAAAATAATGGACAAGGTAATAAATGTTCAGGTATTAATTAACTTCTGTTAAAACTAGATCAAGTACAGTAAAACCCCGGTAAGTTGGGCCTTTTTAACTCAGATCTCCTCATAAATTTTACCGGTTTGGAAAAACAATTATACTATGTATGAAAAGACAAAAAAATACACATTATGTTTGTAAGCATCAGCAGTCTAATACAATACACTTTATGTTTTTAAGCATTAGCAGTCAAATACAATATGCATTATGTGTGTAAGCTTCAGCAATCAAATACAATACGCATTATGTTTGTAAGCATCAGCAGTCAAATACAAAATATACATTATGTTTGTAAGCATCAGCAGTCAAATACAATAT
>JAGFPH010007213.1:35077-51108 GCA_018207615.1 Philaenus spumarius | reverse complement strand
CAGCACCGACTGCATAACAATATGATGTTAACACTACCGCCCTCTACACAGGTAACACTACTCCACTTGTTTCGTATTCACTTTAATTGTGCTACACTGTGGCTTGTGTTCGTCTGATTTGTTGTCACTGAGCAAATTTTGTACTGTGCAATTATTGCAATAGCTACAAAGAGTAAAAATATTGTAACATTATAAAGGAAAATAAGCTTGTGTAGAATAGATAAAGGTGCATCAAAGAAAACTATACCTACTGAAGCTAATGCATAATTGTGCAAGCTTTCAAGCAGTAAAATCAAGACTAAGACAGTAAGTTTTACAACATTTTTTCGACAAAGTAGATTTACACACTTTTGCTACATCATAAATGTGTTTCTAATATTATTAGCTGAATTTTTGAAGAAAATAAGAGCTATTACACTGGACCCAACTTGAAAACGGTTTGTCGGAGGAGGGTAAAACTTCGTTTCTATCCGTTTCAGACTAATTGGAGACAATACCCAAAATTCATCACTTTTATATATATGTTTTATTCCCGGATTGATAAGTGGTAGTAAATATGCTTCAAAATTGCTGATTTTTTGGTGAAAGGGTCCTAGTAGGATTCTTCAGATACACTTTTTTTTTGTTTTTCGATCCGATTAAAAATGGCGGAGTTATACCGATTAATCGTTTTTGGGTAGTGATTTAAGGGTATATAAGTATATGGGTTTTTCCTACCTTGATAAAATGGTAGTAAATATGCTTCAAAATAGCTGAAATTTTAGTGGAAGGGTCCTTGCAGGATGTCCCAGACACTGATATTTTTATTTTTCGATTTTACACAAAATGGCGGCTTGTTTGATTCAAACCAAAATGGCAAAGTTAGAGCGAGGAAATAGCATTATTTCTCCCACTTATAAGCCCGTGTGCAGTTTTTGAGCTATATTGTTCGAAAGGTAATTAAATTTACTAAAATCCTGTGCAAAGGTATTTCAGGTACAGTCCCCGGAACAAGGAACAAAATTGATAGGAAGCTCCCGATAAATGTTTTTTTTTTATTATCCATGTCAGGTTTTTGCGTAATTTCTCCCACTCATAACCCCCTATGCAATTTTTGAGCTATATCGTTCGAAAGGTAATTAAATTTACTACAATCCTGTGCAAAGGTAATTCAGGCACAGTCCTCGGAACTAAGAACAAAACTGGTAGGAAGCTCCACATAAATGTTTTTTTTTCATTATCAATGTAAGGTAATTGAGCAATTTCTCTCAATCATAAACCCGTGTGCATTTTGTGAGCAATATAATTTGAAAGGTAATTAAATTTACTACAATCCTGTGCAAAGTTATTTCAAATACAGTTTCCGGAACAAGGAACAAAATTGATAAGAAGATCCCGATAAATGTTTTTTTTCATAACCAATGTAAGGTAATTACGCAATTTCCCCCACTCATAAACCCAAGTGCAAATTTTTGAGCTATATCATTCGAAAGGCAATTAAATTTACTATAATCCTTTGCTAAGGTATATTTGGAACAGTTTCCGGAACAAGGAACAAAACTCATACGAAACTCTCATATAATACTAGTTATTCGCTGATAAGAAAATTCGGCTATAGTAATGCGGCTATAGTAATGCGGGTTTTTTAAATTACAGCAGTAAAATCAGAGATTTTCTGCATGTACATGTTTTTTTTTTATATATCGAAAACTTTTTTCCATATTCTCTGGGTAACACGGACCGTCTCTTCTCCTAGTTATCTGATTTATAAACAAGAAAGTACATTCAAAACAATTATTACAAATTAATAATAAATAACACCACCGTAAGCTGCAAAAAGAAAATAAGATTGTTTTCAATGTCGTATATACTAGGTATTCAGTCTATTGGTTCAATAAATGCAGTAAACTGTACAAGTGAGATAACATCGACCAATATCCAGTGTGATCAGGGTGGCTCAGTTGGTAGAGTGTTACCATGGAGTGGTAAAGGTTTTGGGTTCAAATCCCGGTCTTGGTCCACGTTTTTCACTTGTAATTTATTTTTTTTTAAATACAGTTGAACTATTAACTTGGTTAAATGCATTTAACCAAATACATTATCCAGGTACAAAAATAATTATTGGGAAGTATTCCTTACTAGGAGGGTACAACACCAAATCAAATTTATACTGTATACCACCCACAGATATGGTAAATTATATAATTTAAATTCAGCAGTTGGCGCTGAATCGTTGAGCGTCGGCTCATAGAGCCAGAATCTCGAATTCAAGTTCCCAGATCAGGATGCAGTAGCTTATCTTGTAGTTTGTATTGTCTTAAAAACCTTTAAAATTTTATTACATGTGAATAAATTCAACAGAAATAAGTTGTACGAAATTGTAGGTTATTATTGCATTGCTGTACTACATTTGCTTGTACGTTAGTCCCTAAACAAACCAAACTGAGCCCTAAATGTCCAAATGCTGTACTATGTATGTACAGTACTAGTGCAGGACGTTACTAAATTACAGTACACTACAGGAATAAATAATGTCAGATGAATAAACAAGTTAGACACTGCACACTTTATTTTTAACACAACATCTTTACTTTTTCAACTTTTAAAAGATTTGCAATGCTTGTGTACAATATGTTTCACTATTTTTACAACAGCACACTATTGTAGCGTGAAAATTTACTTTTACTTGAAAAATTGTATAATTTTGTTGAAATTTGCAGTTAAATAAAGCATCTTGTTCAAAGAAGATTTCTCAGTGGTTCTTGGAAACCCAACCAGTACTGTTTACAGCATCCGACCACCGATTAGACAGAATTCTTAGAATACAATCTGAAGCCGAGCCGAGCTACTCATAAACTTTAAAATGCATGACCATACACAGTATCCTTCCAAAACTTTCTCTATTTAGCCAACTGACTCTTGTTCCATATAGAATTGGGATAAAATATTGCTCAACTTTTCTCCTTTCAACATCGTTATTAGAAAGCCTAAATTTTATTAAATGAAAAGTTATACATTATTTCCTTTTTTAAATGACCAGGTATTCAGAAAAAAATTTTATTTGAAAATTGTATTATTCAGAAGTTCATTAGTCGGATTAGTTTGACTGAATCGATTAATAATATATCAATGAACAATGTTTAGAGAAAAGTCTATATGAAATAATTTTTACGAATAATAACACATATACGTTTTATTAAGTGTGACCACAGTCGGTACTTGGTGAAATTCCATAGCAAGGTAAAAAATAAAACTTACACAAAATTTCACAAAAACAGTAATTGTTACAGCATTTTTGCCGCTAAGCATCATCAGACAACGATGCTAATCGGCGAAACAGCCGTAGCAATTATGTTGTTGTTTTTGTGAAATTTTGTGTAAGTTTATTTTTATATTTTTACATATATGAGGGCTGTCCAGAAAGTAAGACGTTTTGACCGGGCTAGCGAAGCCATCTTGTCATCAGAGTGTTCCTATACTCTATCGCACTTTGTATTCAGTGGAGTGTTAAAATGAGCGCTGTAATTAAAAATCCGTCAGTTTTGAATTGCGAGCTGCGATAAGTGTGAGTTGTGATATAGGAGCAGTATTGGGTAAAGCACGTCAACCGTGAAACGAAACGGCAGTCGATGGATTGGGGACACACATATTCGCCCAAGAAACAGAGGAAGTGTTTGTATATGCTGTAGTCAAAATAAATCATGGCTTCTGTGTTTTGGGGTGCTCAGGGAGTGATTCTCATTGATTTTCTTGAACGTGGCCAAAAACAATCAACTGAGAGAGGTATTGTGAAACACTCAGAAAATTAAGACGTGCGATACAAAACAAGCGTCGGAGAAAACTCAGCAAGAAAGTTTTGTTTTTCCATGACAACGATCGTCTACACACGGCCAGTCGTACCCAAGAGCTCTTGGATAGTTTTGGATGGGAAATTTTCAATCCGCTGCACAGCCTGGATTTGGCGCCGAGCGACTAGCACCTGTTCCCAGCGAAGAAGATGTGGCTAGCTACGCAACGCTTTGCCACTGACACAGAACTGCATGCCGGTGTAAATCAGTGGTTAAACTTGCTGGCGGCAGATTTCTACAGAGAGAGGGTATTGAAAAGCTTGTACCACGTTTGATAAATGCCTTAATTTCAATGGTGATTATGTAGAAAAATAGCTTAAGAGTTTACCTTCAAAATATATATAACAAAAATAGTTTTTTTCACTTTGATTGTTTTTTACTTCAAAACGTCTGTTACTTTCTGGACAGTTCTTGTACATTTCGTCATCATATGTGATTCAACGACACAGTTGTGATCTTTGGGTGACCTTTGAGCTACAATGATTATATTATAACTTGCAACAAAGTTTATCCGTAAAAATAATTCCTTCTCATTCATCAAGATTAAAGTTGATTAATACGTAAGACTAGGACTATAAAATACAGGATGCCTCACTAGTTTAATGCAGCAGAAATTATAAGGAGTAAAAAGTATGACTGGGAAAGATTTAGTATAATGCATCAAAATTCTGTTGGGAATCAAGAGATTTGTTTTATTGTAACCCATTTATTTCGACTGTAAAACAAATTAAAATGAAATAAGAACTGACAAACAAAATGAAATGAACGGTTTTAATAAATTCAGACTTTCAGCTCCCATAGCTGGTTTTACAAGAAATACAACTTACAAGTTTCAGGATTAAAATCTGTGATAGAGCTTTTATTAAAAATAATAAAATAAAACATTTATTACTTAATTGAAACTATGCGCAAGAAATTAATCCTTTCCACCCACAATATAGAAGTAGCAAAAAGTGTTTTGACATGAAAAAAGTCTTTTTCAATATTTTCTGCTGATTAGTTTATATACATGTAAAAATATCGTGATTACCTTTCAACAATAACAGCAGGCATCTGGACTAGTTGCACGGGACTCTTGCCGTCCTTTAAAGCTTGGGTTAGGTTCAGAATCTGCCCTCGCATTACACTCATTTGTTTCTCAAACAAGTGGCGGTCAAAACCTTTGTCTTGCTGCAACATAAAATAATATAAACTATAAGAGACCTTAGAAGCCAAAATGAAAACTAAAGAAAATTTATTGCTCGCTCACTTTGGAAAAACTTAAAAAAATTTATGGTTTCGATACTTTTCATTGTAAACACCGGTTAAACAGTTTAAAATAACTTAAATTAATGGATGAAAGAATTGTGGTAGTAAACAGGTCTGCAAAAAGACTGTTCGATTCTTTTTAAAGGTAAAACAAAAATTGGGATACAATATGCAATCAATTAGCTTAAAAAGAAGCTCTCGAAACCATGTGCATCTTCATCGAAGCAAATATTACGAACAACTATTTCATTAAAGAAGATTTATATTTTAGTGTTGTAGTGTTGTGTTATTTTAAAAATACTAGATTTTCTAGTGATCATCCACAAATAATTTCATTTTATGGTAGATGAATCTGAACTATACAAATTAATAAGTAAATAAACAATTGTTATTTAATCTTGTTTGCACTACATTATTTGAAATCAATATTCAAATATTACTGATGTTTCATGAGTTGTGTAATACATTACGTCTCATAAAGAAAGAAATGCATATTTATGCACATACAAAGGAACACTACCAACACGTCCTTAATCCACAGTGGAATCCTTGAGTAATATTAACAATAATAAACCTAAAAAATCCCTTTCATCTGCACCTAGAGTTTATATTTACTACAATTTACATTCTTATAAGCTAAGCATTAAACAAATATATTCACCTCTTGGTTGTATTTTTACTAATAAATATTGCAGTTATCAAATAAAAGGTTTCAGGCAAAAGATTTTGCAAATATTTAGAAGATTTACAACAATTTTGAACCAGCTCAAAATTGTGTCAACTATGGCAGTAATGAATTTTTGTCACCCCTAACTCTAAGGTTCACGGGGCGAGAAGGAATCGAAGCGAGAGAAACTCGAACTCGAAGCGGTACGTACGTCATGCGTCTTATGCGATTTTTCATGCGTACTCACGGGGTGATTTTTCTCACAGTCAACTTAGTCAATTATCATCAACTTCACCGAACATCCATCTTCAATAAATCCTTTGCAGTTTCCAGTTGCAGATTGTTGAATTCGGTTGTTGCTCAAGGTACAGGTCAAAGTTTAAATCGAGTGTTAAGGAACAAACAGTTTTTAGCCGTAGATATGGAGAGAGTATGATTTTGTGGTAATATACTTTTGTTATTTTTATTCTAATTAATGTCACTTAATACTTGCATTTCATGTTTTATACTATAACACATATTACATTCATTTTTTCCATAACTATTGCTGGTCTCTATGCGTTCATTAAGGGGACTGAGGTTTTTCGTTACTTTTAGTTTTACTATTAAAATGCAAAAAGGTCATTTTAAGTTTTATTCTTTGTTTTATGTTTTATAGATTAAGTCATGATTCTTTATTTTAACCATGTGTCTAATTTGATTTATGTGTCTAGTTTTTATTTTGGAGGTACAGTAAAAATGTATGTATTTTAGTGGTGGGTACAGTTTAGTAGCCTTTATAGCATCGAGTGCTCCCAAATAACAATGATTAAGCAATCAGTTTTTAACTTAAAAATCCACTCTCGTCTACACCTATCCAAACAATAATTTATTTAGTAGTTTTAAGCACTTACTAAATGTTTTTCAAGATAATTATATTACTTTTAAATACATTGAAAAATTAGTAAGAAATTTTGAATACTTTTATTTCTAATTTTATTACAAAACCCCATAACTGTCATCGTTTTGCAAAATAGAATTAGTTTTATTATCATGACTCTTTCTTTGTCAAGTACAATTTTCATCCTCAATAAAATCTTACTACTATTTTCATTTGTTGTAAAGAATGCAACAATGCAATAGAAGAATTCATTTTTTATACACAAAATCAAAATAAATGGTTAAACTATTTACTCTGTACTTAAGAATTATACCTATTTATACGGAATACCTATTTGTTTGGATAATTATATGGAAAAATTAAAACAATCCTCATCAAATGAAAGTGTAAGTCATTTTCTAAAACTTACAAATTTAATGGTCTTTTTTCCAGTGAGTCCCAAAAGTCGGCAAGGAGTGAGTTGATGTGTTTCTGCAAGCAGTAACCACGGCCAATTGTCACAAGAATTCATCAATTTAAGTTTCTAAGTGATGGCGAGCTGTGCCTGTGTTTTTTGTTACGCCATTTCACCGATTCCCACATATGTTCTACTTGACAATCTACATCACAGAAATATACTAATACACGGCAAAAATTAAGTGAGTCAGGATGACGTACAATGCCAGGACGACCTTGACCGAGTTGAAGGGAAATTGGCGGAGAGTGATATAAGCAGGATTCTATCAACAAAAGAATGCTTCACAAAATGATAGTAAACTAACCTAAAAGCTGCAGCGCCCTGTATAAGAAGGTATTCCGTATTTATAGCAGTTCTCCAAAGGTAGCAGCACTAAAAATGGTCTAAAATTAAGCTCTTGCGAAATAAAACATTAAATTTTAAATCTATGCCAACAACAACTGGACAATATTTATGACAAAAACTAATGCTGGATTCAGGTCGACACAAGTGGTAAGGATTAAGCATTTTTAATTATTACATTAGATTCACACTTTCAGGAACTTCAAAATGTATAAGAATTGTTTTGATAGAAAACAATTTCATTTTTATACAACGGAAAACAATCATCGCATAAAATGTGCTTCCTGTTGTAAATGTTATCTCTAAGTAGGTAGTGAAAGAAATTTTGTATTTTTATGTAATGGTAAATTGGACATCGGAAGACCTTCAACAACCTACCTTAAATAGTTGATACAGATCATCACAGAGGTCTTGGACAAAGTTCTTGTCGGATAAGAAAGGCAACACTAAGTCTTTGGTCTGCGTAGAAAACGGTACTTTTGCTTGAGGTAACCATGCCCAGTGGTAAGGATAAGCACGCCATGAATCTGGATGTTTGAAAGGGAATGCCAATCCATTATCTATAGCAGCTATTGAGACTTCCGGCTGTTCTACTACATTCCATTCCTAAAAAATAAACAATCATCATTAAAACTATAGTAATATGAATATATAATACCTCGATGATAACTGGCCTAATATGGTATTGTAAAAAATTACATAGTTAGATTATTAAATGCAATATGATAGATAACCTAAAGTCTTAATTGAAATGAATTTTAGACTTTATTTGGGCACAGTCTCGAGATTATTGTAACGTGCAGTGTCACAAAAAATAAAAAATATATTAAATTATAGAAATAAAATCGATTTAAAAAAAAAAAATATTAAAAAACTCTTCAAAATAAAAAAATAAAAAATAATAATAAAAATATATGAGATGCAATTTTATTTATATAATAACTATTTATTTATAACTATCCAAAGTAATTCATTTAATTAAAATAAAAAACAAAAAATCATAACCTCTAAACATATTTTCAATTCTCCTAAATGCATTGTCAATAATGCAGGCGATGTATGAACAGACAGCTGATCGGTGATCAACCATTGCCATCTACGAAACTTCTATCTCACAACAGAGACATAATCAAATCTATGACTTCAATGCCACAGATGCATTTCAACAGAATCTACGCAGATTGGCCACTTGTGAAACTAAAGCTCAACCTGTGTTGGCTCTGTGTTCACAGTGTATTTCTACTCGCCAAAGTAACTCTATAGATGAGGTTACCTTACTGATTGCACAATATTATATTCTATATTTAAATTTTGGTGGATTCACAATATTATGTTTTATATTTAAATTTTGGTGGATTCAACACTGTGGTAGTACTTAGGATATAAAATCTGGAAATTAAATGAAGTCAGTCAGACATGATGGCAGACTTGATTAACTTACGCAAACATCTTCGAAAAACAAAAACATTTTACAAATACAAATAAATAACGGTTTTACAAATGACATGCACAACCTTATATTAGGCGATACTTTGTGTCTTCACGCGTGAGAACAGATGTTTTTAAACAATGACAATTTTACAACGATGATTATTGTAAATATACATTTTAGAACAAATTCGTAAATACTAAAATTAAAGTTTAAAACATTTCCTTTCCAATAGTTTTTGTTCTATTTAGATTGGGTGACTTTTATTATGTGAAATATTCAATAAATGTTGAGTTGTCTCATTGAGCTGTCTGACACTACTGTGGTGTCAATTGAGACTTCTGGCAGTACTAGGGTAAACGGAACACTTGCTCAAAGCATCGAGGGAATCTAATGCTCAGTTCTTCTCGCACTTTAATCTACTCCATTGTGTCTCGCTTTTATTTACAGTCAACTATTATTCATTTGTATGTTTGAATGTTCAGATTGCAATGTGTGGCTTTGCATTCCTGTTTTGAAGAGTACCATAGAAAATATTTTTAGGCATACTTGTAAAAACCTTTCAAAATTTTGAACATTAAATAATATTGAATTTTTTAAATTTTTTGTTATATTTTATGGTAAATAATTAACCCTTCCCACGCTGTAGACGAATATAACCGCTAAGTTTGACTTTGCTCAAACCGCTGAGGACAAATATACTCGCTTTTAAACATTGAGTGTATTATCAGGACTAAATAGTTTTCAGTTTTGCCGCTTGAGTGGAGGAGTTATTGGGTAACATATCCTTTGGTTAAAAAACATAATAGCGGTCGACTCCAAACTCCGACTGTTGTGGAAGGACTAAGTTGGCGCGCTACACCACTGACACTCTGTTTCGAGCGACGCTAACGCTGTAGACGAACCAACCCGCAAGTCAATTCCGTGCAGACTCCGTGCGAAACTGTACTGCGTTCGTTGTTTCATTGTTTTTTGGCAGACACCACTTTATGGCAAGGAGAGGAAAGGGCACTGGTAGATGTGTTGTTTGCGATCAACAAGGAATGAGAAAGGAAACGATCTACCTTGGCGAGACCTGCACCGTGCGGCCCAACTTACAACCCGATGCGTGTTTCAAAGGGTTCCATACTACACCCTGAGCTGTAAAAACAATGTAACACAACCATGGTTATATGTTCTTTTTTTTTTATTTCAATTCTTACAATATTTTATAATAACCTAACTGCACAATATGTAATAAAGCAGTGTGGGTTTCACAAGCTTGATTCTTTCTATTTTTGTAATGGTTTTTTTACTTATTTTTCTCTCAAATAAACCAACTTTGATTAAAAAAAAAATAGTTTTTAAGTATAAGAAAATCGAAAAAAAAATTTTTTGAGGGTATGTAGCGTTACAGTGTGAGCGATAGAAAATTTCCGTAGCGTGGGAAGTGTTAATAACAAACTCATTTTCAAAAGATTTTGCAGTTTTTTTTCTTACTCCTTATGACGTTTTTGGGGAATATTTTGTTACTCATTTTGGTATAGAGTTGCCACCGTTCCACAACGGCAGTACTCCTAAAAGGGTTAAGTAAGTTTAACTTTACTCTTTTGTGTTACTTACCAGTGTGTGTTAAATCTTGAAATCTATTAAGTTTTTATATATAACTAGGGGGCGTTGACCCCCACCCCACCTCCGTTCGCTTCGCGATCTCCGGGGGGCCCCGTTCAGCTTTATTTTTTCGACTTGAATTCAACTTCATGAATTTATGCGCCTGGAAGTTATGCAATACGTCTCCGCTACGCAATACACGGCGCCTGGAAGTTATGCGATGGTCACCGCTACGCAATACACGTATTTAATCTATTCTTATACTTTATAATTATAAGAAGAAAACTTTTTTATATAATAGAGAGATTTATTTTTCTTCTTACTGACTCAACAGGGTCTTCTTTCCCCGCTAATTTTTCCAAGCCCGTTCCCTTGGCAGTGGTTTTCCTAGATAGTAGCTATTCTTATTACTTTATAATTAATTATGAGAAGAAGTAGAAAAACTTTTTTTATATAATAGAGAGACATAATCTGAGTAACTCACCGTCGCGTCCTGCATTTCAGAATCTCCAGCTGGACCTGGGAGTGGAGGTGTAATATCAGGAGCCTTATATTTGATAAGCCAATTGTCATTCCCACGATCAGTATTCCGTATAATATAATCTAACACAACTAGTTTCTCAAACTGTAAACGAAATCGTTCTTGTAAAGAAGGTGATAATGGTTCTAGTTCTAACCTCCTCAGCCAGTACTCTGCGTCTTTGAAACCTTCTACGAACATTTGAAATGATCCTACCTGTAATTAAAATATTTGTATAGTTCAATACTTCTCAACCTGTTATATTTTGTGGATTCCATAAGATAGTTTCTTTAAATTACCCTTTTTAACTCGACTGAAAAGAGCTTATTGGTAACCTAAAGTAGTTTTTAGGATGATAAAAATATTGTAATATAAAAAGTTAAAGTTGTGCTTATTTTTAAGAACACTTTACTAAAGAAACAAAAATTAATAAATAGCTTTTAGGTGCATTAAAATACCAAAATAAAATCTGACAAAGTGTTGATTTGCATTGTTATATTTGCACCAAGTAGTTTATTAGCCACCATGCGTAAAAGGGTTATTCTGTAATGTGACAATGTGAGCAGATAATTCAGGGGGTGGTCATACCAAATAAAGAAAACACTTCCTATAAATATATATGTCCGGAAACGCTTCTTTTACCATCTCCCCACATGAATAAGTTCTCAAGAACGGTTAAACCAATTGAGTTGAAATTTTGCACGATACTCATCACAGTAAGGAACTCGGTGGAGAAAAATACTGAACTTGTTCCAAAAATCCAAACAAAATGGTGGCCATATAAAATTTTAAATGTGAATAACTCAAAAACTGTAAATTGTTATAATTAATTTACATTAATAGTAATTTTTTGTAGTCCTTTTAATTTCCTTTAGAATTTTATATCTGGCAAAACTATCAAACCAAGTGTTACTGTAAAACCGCACTCATTAATTTGATGGGCTCATAGGAACAAAGCGTAAACAATAATTAATGTACAAAACAAATTAATTAAGTTGAAGGCTGTTTCACTTTGTTCAATACTTTTGACAATCATACCATTTGATACAAAATAAAACGAGTTTTTGAGTTATTCTCATTTGAAATTCAATGGCTGCCATTTTGAAACTGATTATTGGAACAAGTTGATTATTTGTCTCAAACTATGTCTTTACAATTATGAGTATCGTGCAAAATGTCAACTCAATCAGTTAGGTCGTTCTACATATATACATTATGTAGTAAAAAAACAAAATGGTGGATAGCTAGTAAAAGGAACGTTTCAGGATATATGGTTACAGAACGGTCAAAAGTACAACAACAAATGTATGGAACAGTGAAAGTTACAAACCGAAAACGGCAGCCATTATGTAAAGGTGTTTTTCTTTTTTATACGTTTCATATCTATTATATTAGAAAAGTAATTTTTAGAAGTAAAAAATTGTATTAAATGCTATAAATGTAAAAAAGTATTGACAAAACTGTCTCCTAGCTGATAGTAAAATAAATAAAAAATGTCATGTGACACGATCTAATACGAACTTACAAGAAGATTTGATATATTGGAATGAACTTCAAAATTAAGGAATAAAATAATAAATAAACATTTTAAACCATATATAATTCATAAAATAAATAAAAAATTATTATTACAATTAAGTAAATAATGAGCTGGACTTGTGAGAACAATATAAAGCTACTTTAGTTGTTTGGCTTTTGGAGCTTTATCACTGAGGATGGCGGCTTTGTCGTTGAGACGCGTTTGATTTATTAGGCGTGTTTGTTGTGAGATTTTGTGTTATTGTTTTATTTCATCTATTATTACAATTATTAAGATAACTACAGGAATACACTCAAACAAAGACTTAATAAGTTAATATGAATGTCAACATATGGTTTGATACACGAAAAAACTTGATCGAATAAAAATGTATTTTATAGCATTGGATTTTCAATTGTTAAAATTTTTAACGTTAATGGAGTCTTCAGAAAGTCGGCAAAGTATTTATACGTATTGTTTCTGAACTTTCTTTAAGAAAAAGATTAAATGTATTAAAACCTAAAACAAAAGAAAGAAAAATATTAAGAAAAAGAGTTGTACCCAATTATCAACAAGATATAATTAAAATTGCAAAAGTGAGTGAGGTAATATTTGCCTATTTTATTTAACTGTTTTACAAAGGAAAGAAGTTAAATTGACTTAAGTTAATTGGTGTTTTGTTGGACAAACATTTTTAATTATATATGAAAGACAAATTTATTAAATTATAATTGATAATTTGTTTAAATTAATATAGGTCTATAAGAGAATTGTAGAAAGTATATTTAAAATGTATACTTTCAAAATTATTTACTCGAATCAGAAACCCCAGAGATAAGTAATAATAAATACTATATTTCATGATGATTCAAACAAGTGTTAAACAAATTATAATAAAATAACAAAACTTAAATAAATTATATTTGTAAAAAAGAAAACAAAATAAATATCTATGAATTGTTATACAATAGTGATAATGTGTAATTGCATTTAAAAGTTAATAAGAATTAATACAAAAAAGTTGTAAATATAAAAATTGGCAATAGTCTTCGTTTTATCCTGAAATTAAGCTCAAAACCCCAAAATAACATATTTTAAATATCCTTTGATTGTTATTTAGAGTATTATACTTTATTTTGCAGGTCTTTTATTATTTCTGGACCCCATTTGAACATAATTAATTTGTATTATTAACTCCATTTATATATCATATTCATAATCCGTACAATTTAGTAATGTGAAACACATCTGTTTCCATTTTTTTTCAGATTATAGTCGTTGTTGTGTATCTCAATTTTGTACTCTAAATAAAAGCAACTGTTTCTAAATGTTAAAATTTTTAATGAACCTTGTTATACATTTAAATTAGCCTACTTACAGACAATTACTTTAAGAAATAACAAACTCTAACAAAGTTGTATTTCAAAATATATAATGTCAATGAGAGTTTTTACTAAAATTAATCATTGATTACTTTAAATGCAGTCTACTTACTTTAGGTCTTAATCCAAGCCTGTTGAAATGTCTACCTAATTTTGGGAAATGATCGTTTATAGCATGCTTCATATGTGACTTGCCTCTGTCTATTCTAGGATAGTTAAATGTTTCACTCACTAGTCTCACAACCTGAAAATAACATGACATTTTTACTTTTTTATCTTACAAGTAAACTAACACAATTTACTTGTAATTCAATGAGTTCCCTATTTATTTAATTTTCTAATGTAGGCCTCTCCTACATTTAACCATTATCCAATCAGGTTAGATTGTTCTGCGAATCAGTTTTTACATAAATGTGCTATAAATTGACTCTTTTTTATCTATAATTTTTAACGATGAAGTAGGATTTAATTGACATAGTATTCTCGCTTAGCCACTGGGTGGAAAAGAATCCTCCAAACATTGTGTAATCCTGATTGCAACATAAGACTTTGTAACATAACAAGTATATTATAGTACAAACACTTAATAATAACCCACTGGTTAACACTTTTCTAATGCACACACACACCCATGCAATACCAATAAAAATTATTTAAAAATTCAGAGATTTACATATAAATTAAATTTATTGAGTAACAAGCGATATGAATTAATAATAATTACATATTTCAAAAGGTTTATATAAAATAGAAGTAAACTTGAAATAATAATAAGCATAAAAAATGTATTTTCATAAAAATTGGAACTTAAATAATATTATGTTGTAAATGTATACATATAACGGAAGTTACTTTAAACAAAATAGATTACAATTAATTTATGATATCAATGAAAATAATATTGATTAAAACAACAGATTAATAAAAGATTAAAAGAATGACAATTAGGTACAACATAAATGTACCAAAGGTTGAATACATAACTTTTTACATACATGTAAAGCTTGAAACTTTTTCAGAAAGGAGGGGATGAGAAGTTAGTCAATCAAAGACGCCAAGATAGTGCAGATGTGTGTTAAAACGGCCCACATTAATATGTTATAAATAATTTTAAAGGATTTATATTTGCCATAAAAGTAATAAACATTAGTACTGTCATAATGAGAAATAAGCATCAAAATAGTATTAAAAACTAACATTTTTAATTTGTAATAATTTTACTGCTTACACATTTCCATAGCAAGGGCTAATTAAACTAAATTACAACTGAAAAAATGGACCAATACTGTTTATTACGATGTATGGACGTGATACTGAAACCTATTGTAATGTGTTAGGAAAATTTCAGAAGTTTATTTTAAATGCATCACAATTTTATTTTAATAAAAGCTTAGCTTATTCTTTGGCCAGTAATTCAGATATTTACAGATAGGGCAAGAAAAAAAACAATGTTTTTTAAGGTAATTATTAGGTGGTATTCACTTCTATTCAAAAATTCGGAATGATAATTTAACTCCAGAGTTTTAATGCAAGCCAACGTGAGGACAATTTACCACTAAACTTAGACAGAAGCTGAACACATATTCATATATTTTTAACAATAAGCTACTAAAATACCACACAGAAAACATTACGAAACAATTTATTAAAACAGTTTTCTTCTTATTTAATTTAGATATCAATCACTAACTTCATTAAACAATAAATCATGCCGAGTCTACCAGACGACTAGCATTGTTATGAACTACTAAGCTTACAGTTCGCGCCACTCGAACTTCCCTTCTATTATCCACTGCTACTGTAGTGCAAGAAGTGCCAGATTAAAATGCTTATAATGTAAAACATAAATATTTATTTCTTTATCTCTTGGTGTGGCACCTTTCTGAGCCAGCGCCTGGAGCAAATCCTCTGTTTTTTACGTCTTTGAATAAGTAGTTATTAAATTATATTAGTTTACACTGTTCTATCTTGCCACATGATTTAGAGAAACTCTTGATTCATCACAGGTTAATATATTATCCATTAATTTCCTACTGTGCTGAATTAAACAACCTCACGGACTATAAAACATTTTACGATCACATTAACATTAATTTTAAACTGTCTGTTATCTAATTTGCATACTGAAAATATAACTAACCTAGTCAAGTTGTTCTTACAACCACACTTA
>JAGFPH010007213.1:6976-34977 GCA_018207615.1 Philaenus spumarius | reverse complement strand
ACAACATAAAGTAATGAAATCAAAATCAGTCGATAGAACTTTTTTTATTTAGTGGTAGACTATCCATTTATTAAATTGTATATAGTGCTAGCAACTTTTTCTCTCATTTTTCCCATTGAGGAAGTATATTTATCATAAGAAAAACTATTTTGGGTAGGGTAGGCCAACTATTAACAGTAGGCCTATGCCTCCTATACATATTGCGGCAGAGGTGCCAACCAATAAGCAGGAAAATATACTAAAACATAATGTTCAATTCGGTGAAAGTTTACAAATGACCCCTGCGGCAGATGTATACAAAAGAAAATGCTCGTAAATACTAATTGTAATGTTCAAGTATATATGTCTAAACGTCTCAAATAAATGAAAACAGAAAATATAATGTAGGCCTACGAAATTAAATGTAATTAATTATGAACAGAAAATAAAACACTTAAAACTTAACTCAATTCACAACGAACTTATTTAACGCAGGAAATGTTAGACGTATCTTTTAATGACATCTTTTTTGGACTGTGCATGCAAACGTAAATATAAATATGAATGCTGGACTTCTACAACTAAATTCTTTATGCAATCCGACTCTTACACAAATGCTATTCCTACAACGGTATTTATTTACTTTACCTTGTCAATCAAAACTAGGCCTACTATAAACACACAAACCTAAACTTTTTTCTTAATAAATATAGTATTTATGCACTTCACTGATGCCGGGAAACCAATATTTAACCATCTCCAACACGTACAACATTGAAAACTTTCAAATCAAAAGTTCGTTGTGGAAATTTATATTGTAAAGTGCAGACATGTTTTTCTCACCGTCCTCCCAGCGTTGCCGGATTGTTCTTGTTCTTTTTTGTGTAGAAACGAACAGTTTAGGCAACTCATTCTAATTATATAAATAATGTGATAATAACGATGAAATATTATAATTATACTGTTATCGGCAACATACTGTGACTAAACAGTTTAGGTTAGTCCTCTGGTTTTTTTTAATTCTAATTAGCCTATATAAAGTGATAATATGACGAAATATTATAATTATACAAATATTATAATCATACTGTTATCGGCAACATACTGTGACTAAACAGTTTAGGTTAGTCTTCTGGTTTTAAAAAAAAATTCTAATTACTCTATATAAAGTGATAATACGACGAAATATTATAATTATACAAACAAGAAATTGCAGAATATCTGCGTTAGATTTTCGTAAACACTCTAAGTATGAAACACTACAACCAACGCAGATAGCAGCCATTTTGTTAACTGAAAATGGTTTGCTTTATTCGCAATTCTCAAATTCATGTAGGGAATGGAATAGTAGTAGGGGGAATTTAATATTGTTTTAGTCCATTTAAACGCTCGGCTAATTAATTACAAACCAATGATATTCAAACGTTGCGGTCAGCTGTTTAGTAGTACACAGGTTTGAAATAGAGATTTATACACAAGGTTACTAGATAGTAAAGGTTGCCTCATAGTCATGTAGACAAACTCAAACCTCCACTTTTTTCTTATATTTCTCACATGAGGCAACCTTTACTATCTAGTTACCTTTATTCAGTACAATAACCTATTGTTCGATTTGGCAACGTTGATGAATTTCCATTTTAAATACGCAGTTATACTGTACTTTCTATTGTTCGATGCATTTGTTTTCGTAATTATGTTTCTTACATTATTTTCACATTTTCTTGCTTTGTGGATACTTTTGGGGTTAATATTGTTTAGTTTATTTAATTCTTACATGTTTGGTGTATGTGAAGTGATTTATTTTGTTATAATTACGTCAAATATCGCGGAAAAGTCAAAACTTAACCTATACAATTTAAAGTTTTATTTCTTTCATAACTCCTACAAATATTATTTCCTGGGAAAATTTTTGTTGTTTCTACAATCAGTTAGATGTGTTCTTTCATGTTATATCAAATTCCCTTAGAAATCGATTGACAAGGTAGGCCTAAACTACATTTTTACCCCTACAACTTAACATCACTTAATAAAATACATACTCTACAAAACATGAACACACAGAATTTTCACTTTATAAAATTCTATAACACATGTTTACTTTACATCAAACTATACTCTATGGACATATATATTCGATATACATTGGGAATGTTCACGATTCGATACATTGAATCAATCTGATATGTATAACAAAGGTCCAAATGTAGGCTATTTGTTGCATTGATGTATTTTGAATCGAAGAAAATAAAAAGAAGCCTGAGGTTGTAAGTCACAGTCTATCAATTTAGTTGTTTTGTATAGGCTAATATAAATCCAAGCATTAAAAAAAGCCTGAAGTTCTAACTACAGTTACTGTATGTTTATACCAACATTCAATAGTAGATTGTGCTTAGGTTGGCAGCACTACTACATTTCTAGAAAAAGGTCACCATCTGCAAACATAGACCTATTGATAGCTGAGTGCCCTAAAGTAAATTTACACTTTTAATTCTATTAAGGCATGTATTACACTATCAAAGTTCTTTGTCAAAGATCTTTGATCAACGGTTCTCTCTTGGAGAACCTTTGACAAATAAATTTGACGTGTGCCAACTGTGATGTATGTTATAGAAACAATTAAGGGTCGGCTCTAGCTGTCGGCCATGTTGGTTGATACTCCATAAGACCAATCTTAAATTAAAATCCATATTTTTCCTTTATTTTTGATCGGATAATTATGAACGATATGTCATTTTAAAGCTATGGCCAATACGCATGCAAATGGCTTTTCCAAAATTAAGAAAAACGTTTTGTTTAATATTTATTAACAATTTAAAAAATTAATTTTTAATAATTTTTTATGTTGTCACTATTAGTTATAGCGAAAAAGTACCAAGCCATTTGCATGAAGAATTTCGTCCCCAAGAGTTTGGTATTTTTATGAAAACGCTATTTGAACAATTGCGGGTTTTAAATGGATTTAGGCTGAGCTATGTCCGTGTAACCTACCGCCGCTATAGGGTGACATTAAATATTTTTTTACGATGTAACTATTAATTATAGCGAAAAATTATCAAGCCATTTGGATGAAGAATTTTGTCCTTAAGAGTTTGGTATTTTTTTGAAAACGCTATTTGAACAATTTCGGGTTTTAAATGGATTTAGGATGAGCAATGTCCGCGTAACCTACCGCCGATACGCTGGAGTCGCAGGTTGCTTTCTGTTTTACTAGAGCCGACCCTTAATTATTATTGCACACATGATTGGTTGCCATAGCAACCAATGACTGTTTATAAATAGTTTGTCAGATTTCATTATAATATGTAGGCCTATTTTATTCTGAAGATCAGTTTCTGTAGGTAAAGTTTAAAGTTAATAGAAGCCTTATATACTTAAAAGGTTCTAAGTCTTTTATTCATCCACAACACTACAATTTTATTAACTTTATACTAATGGAGAAATATCTAACACCATCCAGATTTGATGTAAATCCATATTCAGCCACAGCCTCTAAAGAATGGGATCATTGGTTATGTACTTTTACAAATTTTCTTCAGACAATAGAATATACTTTAAATGACTGTGATAAATTCAAGATACTAATAAACTTTTTATCACATGAAATATATGAATTTATAAGTGAATGTAATACTTTTGAAGAAGCTGTATCAATTCTAAATAGAATTTATAAGAAAAAGAAAAATGAAATATTTTCCAGGTACCAACTATCTACTCGAAAGCAACATACAGGTGAGTCAATCTTACAATATGTACAGACTCTGCGATTAATGAGTAAAGATTGTGAATTTAAAAGTGTCACCATTGCGGAACACAGGGATCAGTATGTCCGTGATGCTTTTGTCAGTGGACTTTTATCTCCACACATTCGACAGCGTATATTGGAGAGTAATATTACTACATTAGAGGATGCTATTAATCAAGCAGAATCTCTAGAAACTGCCTCTTTTCAATCAGAACAGTATATTCAGTGTCCAACTTACAGTACAGCTAGTTCTACATTAACAGACATAAGTAATTCTAATAACTATGAACCTAATACTGCATTAAAAGTCGGTCCTACTCCTATACTAGAATCAAGCCAAATAAATGGTTCACAGACTTCTAATGAATTATTAACCGCTTCTATTCCTAAATATTTGAATAAATGTTACTTCTGTGGATATAACAAGCATCCTAGAGTCAAGTGCCCAGCTAGAGAAGCTGTTTGCAGTAAGTGTAATAAGATAGGCCACTATGCCCAGGTATGTAAATCTAGCACAAATAAGTCTATTCAAGATACTATAAACAAAAAGATAGCGTCTTCGATAATAGCCTCAATTGACGGCTTACCACTAGCTAAAGCTTTAGTTAAAGGCTAATTAATAATATTCCTGCTACATGCCTGATAGATACGGGAAGTTCTTGCAGTTATATACCGTAAATAAGAATTTTGCTAAGATTCATAATGTTAAAATATATCCAGAAATAGGCCGTGTAACAATGGCCTCAACATCCTTGACTTCTCAGCTTGAGGGCTATATACTAGTTGATCTTAGACTGGCTAAACATGATTATCCGAACCTTAAACTTTATGTTCTTAATGAGTTGTGTGCTGATGTTCTCATAGGACATGACGTAATGAAATTGCATTCTAAGATCGATATGTCATTTGGTGGCGAGCGGGACACTCTTCAAATTTGCAATGCAGCCCCAGCTCTTGTGCAGCCTCATAAGTTGTTTGGCAATCTATCCCCAGACTGTAAACCTATAGCTACTAGATCCAGGCGGTATTCCGAAGAAGACACCCAGTTCATCAAATTAGAAATTTCTAAGCTGCTGACAGAAGAAATTATAACAGACAGTATATCTCCATGGCGTGCACAAGTACTAGTGACTAGAAACGGTAGTCGTAAAAGCAGGCTAGTTATTGTGATTATTCTCAAACTTTAAATAAGTATACTTTGCTTGATGCATATCCTTTACCGGATGTAGATAGTGTAGTAAGAAAGGTTGCTAATTATACAGTATTTAGTTCTATTGATTTGAAAGATGCTTATCACCAAATCCCTATATTACCAGAGGAGAGGCACTTTACGGCTTTTGAAGCTTGTGGTAAATTATATGAATTTACTAGAATTCCTTTTGGCGTTACTAATGGAGTGGCTTGTTTCCAACGAGTGGCTTGTTTCCAACGAGTGATGGACAAAATAATTCATGATGAAGGACTTAACGGAGTCATAGCTTACCTTGATGATATTACTGTGTGCGGAACATCAGTTTCAGATCATGACCAAAATCTGTCATGATTTTTCACGACGGATGAAAAAGCCATTTGGAGACGACGTAGTAGAGGAACAAGTGACAAGTTGGTCGGGAGCGTTTACTCGTTCGGCGACGGCATGACAAACGTTAACTTGTTCTGGTGTGGGGTAATTTTGCGGTCTGGGTCCAGTAACAGGGTTGAAAGTGGGTCTCGAAAAATTGGGATATCGGTTACTTTGAGTTGGGAAAGATGGGTTTCGATATTGGGGTTGAGGAGGGGGTGAAAAATGTCCGGGAGGGTTGCGAAAATTTCTATTTTGATTTTGGGGTCTGAAATTGGGTTGTGGGGATGAATTAGGCTTTCGTTGATTTTGAAAATACGAGGGTGTTGTAAATTGGAAATTTGTGTTTGGTCCGAAGCGTTGCTCGCGAATTGAGGTGGATTTCGTCGTAGTGGGGATGATGTAGGACGTTGTTCGCGGCGGTTTCTAACTTGTATATCCTTAATGTCCTCTCTTTGTAGGAGTAAAACAAAGTCCATGATACCGTCGATACGCTGGACTCTCCTGGCATCCTGGATCAGGTCTTCAAAATGTTCGGCGAGACAGGAGATAATTTCCGCTTCTGTTAAGGGTGGATTCATGGCTTTAAGGGAGATTACCCGTTCCGTGAAATATTCAGCGCGGCTTAATTTTCCATTGGGTCTATATTTCTCGACTTCCATCCTTTGTTTGATGCCCCGTTGGATTTCTCTGCTCCAGTACTTTTGTTCAAATTGTTCTTGGAAGTCTTCCCAACATTGAAGGTCTCCTTTTATGAGGCTGAACCATCGGGCAGCATGTCCTTCCAGACAGAGATCTAAATCATCGATCAAATTAGTGCTGGGGTTGGCGTCGTTTCTAAGCGCTACTCTTCGTTCGTGGAACTTCCGGATCTTGCGAAGTATTTCGGTTGGATTGTGTTTCCTTCCGCTGAAGTTGGGGACGCTCTGATCGGTGGTCAAATCCAGCTGCCTCCCACAGATGACATTGATTTGTTTTGGTGATAGTGTCTGCTTCTTTCTCTAGATGTTCGACACGCTCGTGTTGGTTGGTAACGAGTTGGCCTAACCGGTCTATGCGTTGGCTGCATTCAAGTTCAATACGTTGGCTTCGGCATTTCTCCTTGGCGAGTGTGGTGGTTATTACGCTGCAGTTCTCTTCCACTAGGAGCCGGCACTCTTCCTTGGTCTGTTCCTGCACCTCTGAGACATGTCGCTTCAACTGTTCGGTCTGCCTCTCCATCTGTATCGTAATCTTGGCCTTGGTTTCTTGTAGAGTAGCAGTGAACTCTTCCCGCATGTTACGTCACTGGGCTCCAACCTTTTCTGATATTTGTTCTTGGACCAATTGGTTATTTTGTGCCATTTGCAGAGCTAACTCCTCTTTCGTTTGACGTACTTTCGTGTCCATGGAATCGAATTGTTGATTGAGACATTGTAATTTTTGTTGTTGTTCGTCGAATCGTTTGTTGATTGAAGATAGTTGTTTGTTGGACCGTTGTTGTTGTTCGTCGAATCGTTTGTTGAAACGTTGTAATTGTTGTTGTTGTTCGTCGAATCGTTGGATAAGTTTTAACCCTACAACTGTCAATGTTAATTTTTTTCGATTAAAAGCCGTTTTTAGCGTTTTACAAGTATTTTTTCAAAAATTCACCAAAAATAGTAATTTTATCCAAATCCAAAAGTGTTCCATAGCTTTTTTGTAGGAAAAAGTTCAAAAAATTCATATATGCCAGTAAAAAATTTACTCATGTAAAATTGTAAAAGTTATTAGCTCATGAAACAAATAATGTTCAGTAACGGAAGAAAAAGTTTAAACTTTAGGCGTACATAACAAGTAGTAAACATTTTTTGTATTTTTTTCGTAAGTTTAAAAAAGTTTCGTAATTTAGTTCTAAATAGAAATGTATAAAAACATTTATCTATTTCAAATTTCTTATTTTTAAATCACCAGTTTTTATGTTCCATATACACGATTGCTAACAAAACTAGGCCTAGTTGTAACGTAATTTACTAATATATGCTTTGCCCAAAAATGAAATATTATTATAACAAAATGTAGAGAATAAATCAAAGAATTGAACTGTATACTTGTATATTACCATGTCATAAAAGTGTTTTACTTAAAATCAATTGAATTACAAAAGTAAGATGAAACAAATGAAATCTCGGGCGGACAAAGGAAATTCAAAATATGAACGTTGAAGACAATGGAAACAGCCTTGTTTTGCAATCTCAAGCGGTAGTATGAATTCTGTGCAAATATGAAATTTCAACTGCTGTTTGAATAACACCTAACCAGTCAAATTTAGTTTGCTTTATACCAAACGAAAGATTGAACTTCTATAAATAGATATAAAAAAGTCTATTGAAATAATTCGAATTATAAGAGTATCTCGAACGCAAAATGTGCTGTTTTATTGGTTGAAATCTGACCAATTGCAAGGGTCTACAAAACACCCCACAACTTTTGAACTATTTGTCCGATTTTTGATTGTATGGAAGTTTTAGATAGGTAAAAGTGTGATGAATCCTTCAGTATACAGATATAACTCAGAAAAATACCGGGCGGGCTGTATTGAGAGACATAGAAACTGGAATTAAAGGTAGTTTCGGCGCATTAAATTTCATGCGACATTGGCTTTTAGAAAACTCAAAAACTGCAACGATGATTACGTATGTAAATATACGTTTTAGAAAAAACTTGTAAATACAAAAGTTAAAGCTTAGATCATTTCCTTTCCAACGGTTTCTGATTTATTGCGATTGGATGATTTTTAGTGGGTGAAATATTCAATACAAGTTGAGTTGTCACGCAAGGCGAAGTTCAGTGTTTTGATGCGTGGAAAACTGCACACTTGTGCAGTTTAACAGTTCCAGGGTTAAGAAAAAATTTTCTAGTGTGAGCGGTGGGGTTTGGTTTAAGGACGTAGTTGTATTGTCACAATTATTTAAATTTATTGGCTCCGCACTTGCCCTATTACTGAAATATACCGGCTCATCATCGCCTATGAGATCGCCTAATAAAATATCTTCTTCCCTTAAATGCCGCTCCCTATCTGACACGTCTTCTGTCCGGCGGATGTTGATATCGGGAGCCTGCGACCCTTCCATCGTTTCGCCTACAATGTCGTTGGATTGTTCTCCGATCACGTCTTCTGTACGTCGGGACGAATAAAAATCATTCAAGCCCTGGGATTCGCGAGCCCTTTGAGTTAGAATTATATTGGGTCTTAAGTCGTGGGTTGGTTGTTTGTCCGTGACGATTTATCAAGCTATAAAATTATTTAACTTAAACTAACACAATATTTATAAATTACTATTCTTAAATCTAATTAAAATGAAGGAGTTATTTAATTGTGCTTTGGGAAAAGCCGTCACGTTCGGGCGCCAAATGAAATACACCAATAAATGGTAATTGATTTAAGTCACTTCAAAACTACCTTTGATATGAAAAGCCACACGTTGGCGTGTCAAAGTGAAATATAACAATAAACAGTTTGACAATTAATAAAGAAATAACTTCAACTCAGATTACAAATGTAAAAGGTTAACTTTACTTGTTTCTGTTTTTTAAATATACAATTTATTTATTTTAACAGTTAAAAGTATGAAAGTCTTTATGCAAATATATAAGAAAGTTTCATACAATAAAGTTTATAGCACAATCGGCGAGACACAAGATTCTTAAGCTCGGGAGGTTGGTGCCGACTCTTCCCAAATAACAGTTGAAACAAGACATAAAATTAAATGAAAATATGATAAATTGAAACGTTACTATATATACAAATGCAAAATAAAAGTTAAAATTGTGAGTACAATTTGTTTATCAGTGTTCGTGTGGGTGTATGTGTGAAAGTGTAACATAGAAATCGTAAAGTTCAAGTTATGTACAGTTCAGAATTAAATATATTTATCGTTTATAGTTTTTCACAATCACTGAATAATGGGTAATAAGGTGATCAGCCTTTTACTGTAACAAGTTCGAATGTTTCTGGGAGTAGGTTAGGTCGTAATACGTGAAAAGATATAATTATTAATGGAATAATCTCACCATAGTTCAGACGTCTTCTTTTATATAAAATCGAGTAGTTAAGATAAAAAAATTGGTACTGCACTCAAATAACTCCTTATTTACAATAAATATTTACTTTCTAAACTTTATACTAAGCGGTTGTACTATTACGGATTGAATTTCATTGAAAATCGTATGGCCAATCACAGCGCAGTATGTAGTTAGTGGGATGAGCCTTGTGTATCCGTCCTTCTCGGTATGATGGAAAAACTCGGTCATAGCTTGGGTTTTAAATTGCTCTTGACTTAACGGGTTTATTTTATATTGTCGACGAAAACTTTTCAGATGTAGAAATGTTGGTTCCTTCCATAGGCCTAATCTAATTTTCTATTTAAATGGTAGTTTGCTCGCAATTTAATTTATTCTGTCGTCTTCCGTTTGTTTATGAATCATCTCGGCATGTTGGATTCTCAATTTCAAGTACAGATTTTCGTCGAATGGTTTTATATTTGGTCGATATTTCAATTTACGTGGATAGATAGATTAATTTTGAAGCTTTTTGATATAGGAATTATAGGTCGAAAATGTCGAGAAGTATTTTAAATAGCTGTAGTAGTGTCGAAAGTCGTGGTTGATTCTTTTCTAAGCGTTGTCATTAGTGTTGTGAATATTTTCCGCTAGGCGCCGCGCATGTCATCATTTGTAGAATGAATCGCATTCTTTAGGTCTTCTCTCTCTCTCTTTCTCGCTTCATAAATATATTTACATTACATTTCTATTATTCATAATTGGTTGAATATTTTGAATTGTTACAAATGCCAATTTATTTGCATGTAGGTTTAGGTTAATCGAAATTAATTAGAAATAGGTAAAGGTTTTTGTTAGGTTAAGTTATATATTTTCCCCTTTGGTTTCATTTGTAGTTTTTTATCACTCATTTTTAGAACAGCCATGTTTCTTATACTGATGTACTACCATTTTATAGTAAAGTAGCCAACTATTCGTTAATGTATGCAAGACTTCATTAACACTGTTTTTCTGAATTTAACTTACCGGTATTTATTAAATTAGTGTTAGGCGTATAGGCCTAGGGCTTTTATAATTTAATTTTATGGGAGTTGAAAACCTAACCTTTTGCAGTAGGCTATATTCTTATAGGCCTATTTTTAAAGTTAAACTGTGCATAAACTTTATTTAAAATAAATTAATCTGTGTAAATCCTAGGCCTACTGTTAAATTAGCTCGAATTGCAGAAATGTTGTCAATGACAATAAAAATATCTATTAAAAAATGAATAGGACTCGTAATACATTTTGATGTAGGTAACTTCCAGCATTGCGATATTTAAAAAATAATGTGGGGTAAATATAAAGTGTATATATAGGCCAAGTTTTACCTTAATCTCTGAAGAAATATCTTCATGTAGCCCTATTTAAGTTTTAATTTTTAAAATTAAAAACTGTCATTGGATAACTATGTAATTAGTAGGCCTAGCCTTCAGTATTCAAAGTGAATTGGGGAAAGACGTTGCCAGGAATACTTAAAAATTACCATTTATATCTTTGCTATTATTACAGGAACTAGGCCTACTTAATTAAAAGTTATAAATAGGCCTAACTTGAATTTTATCTTTATAATTTAATCTTTTTTAATTACTAAAAATAACTATACATGATTTTTTGTAAAAAAGTTTTATATTTATTTGTTTTCTACGCCTAAATATTTGTATGTTCTTTATCACATTAGGCCTATGTAATATTCTCTGTTTGAAGTTATTGTTTGTTAATGATGGATGTTGAATTTTATTATAATTACTTGTTCGGACATTTGCCATCATTTGTGTGTTAAATAATCAAACACGACGTTTCGGGAATACAAATCAATTCCCGTTCTCAAGTGACTAAAACTAACGGTACATAAACCTAGGCAACTAGGCCTATGTAAGGGTGAACAAATTAAAACTACAAATAAAACTACAAATTATTACTAACCTTAAATATCTACATGATGGATCTCAGAGCTAAGACTGAAAAGTCAAACACACAAACCACAGACATAACACAATTCATACACTAAGCACACGCAATTGATGGCAAGCGTCTAGTTTACAAGTCGGAGAGAGACTGACAACTGGCCAGAGTATGTAATATTTTCTATTTATAGATACAGGTGTGTATCAAAAAGATGTTACTACTGTTGTTATGCATTGAGTTCATCCAAAGAAAGGTGCATATAAACAGAGTCTTTTACATACCATCCCTACTTCTACAAGATGAGTAATATATATTATAGGTATTAGTATTATTGGGTGGCCAATGGAGAAATGGCAAATTATCAGGCCTCTTGTGGTTAAGAATTGCTTAACCCTACAGCGCTAAGCATATTTAGGGCATAGCGCAAGCATATTTAGGGCATAGCGCAAACATATTTTGAAAAATTCATAACAAATACAAATGTTGATTTATATGTGACTTATTATATATCAAAGTGTTCAGAAAAGATCAAAGAATAATATAGTAATAGTTGTATTTACTTTCCACTATCCAGTAGAAGTAGAATGGATGATAAATCACAACGGAAAAATAATTTCACAAACATTTTGAACTTTAGTGGCTATTCTCATTCATTAAATTTACTGAATTAAAATTTCAAGATATACAAAATGTTTACAATTTTATTATAAACACAAATATGTGTACAACAATATTTGAAGAATAAAAAAAAAAAACACTTTACAAGTAAAAATATCTAAGCATGTCACATTTCACGTTTTTTCAATCACGTGTTTATATTATTTGAAAGTAGGCCTATTCATATTATTTTTAAAAATTTAAAAATTGCTATGTACAGGCCACCAGTCTGAATGAGATATCCTAAAAATACATGAATAATATATTACTTATGTTTTTTTGCCTTTTCATATAAGGATAGGACTATAAAAAATAAAGAGCTTCCCGAATCGCACTTGAACTTAGTTAACTCATTGTCACACAATAGGGTAACCTAGGCCTATATTAAAATAACATAAACTAATTCCCTATAATCTAACTAAAATAAACTAAATTCAATAAAAATATAATCAAACACTAACAAAACTCGCAATAAACTTGAACAGATCAAACAACTGCATAGTTTACTTAAACGTAATCAAACCACAGCTTACAGCTGAGAATATTGTTGTCTGCTATGTTTTTTCTTCCAACAAAGACAAACTCGCACTGCCTACTAGTTAGAGAATTCAATTTACTTTTATTCTTTGTGAAGTGCAAGTTTATCCGGTAACTATTAGAGCTTCGATATATAAATTTTAAGAATCGACGCACTGTGCGATGCTAGTCTTTAAAGTGGTCTGAACAGATTGCACAGTGCGATAGTAGCACTTGGAGGGTTAAACTTGCAGGTGCCAGTTCATTGGTGATCTGTTCTGTTGCAATATAAAATCATAAGAATCGGCTTGTAACTAAAAGCCAGCTTTATATAACATTTGCAGATTATAAAAAGTAGGCTAATGTCTCATCACCTTTTTTAAGAATTTGTGTAGAATACAAAAAAATTGGAGTCTCTTATGATTAACCTTTGCATGTGGTTGTTGAAATTCCCATTTCCTGATTTTGCAGTTCACTTTTTCACTTAGTTGAAAAGTGGGTTTGTCACTGAAAACTTAGTGCGAAAGAAAGTCATCTGAATTATTCTTCTCATGATTGTATTCACGTATTCACAAAACTCCCCTCATGTTGTTTATCACTTCTGCGTAGAGCAACCAGTTGAATTCTGAATGATTAGCGTAGCAAAGTCGCCATAGTACATGGCATACAATCCCTTACAATTAATTGTAACATACACATTTGTAGTTATTGGAAGTAAATGAGAACTTAAAAGGTTTTCTTTTGCTTTTTCATCATCTCTAAGCAAATTAAAAGGGATAGAGATACCTAGTAGTAGGTTCCAGTCAATTTTGTACAATTCCTTTTTTCTAATAGCATGTTTGTTTGCAGTGAATGGTTGTAGAGATGGATCTCTTTGAAATCGAATTAATATTTTGATACACATACTATATCATTACAATTTGGTTTAAGACAAACTATTGTAGGTCAATACAATGTAGACACCATTGGCCTACAAGTCATACAAATTAAAACTTTCATGCCAAATAAAGTTTTCTTTTCATAGAACGCATATAATATAGATTTGAATCTTTTAAAGAAATATGGTGGAACATTTATTTGTTGTTTACCAGATTACTTTATCTTAACTACTTTTTCTTTGTCTTCAATAAATTAACACAATTGTTTAGTTTATAGCCGTATAATGCCTTACTATATTACATTTGTTACACAAAATCCTAAAATTAGTTTGTCTTTCATTAAGGTCTGCTCTTTGAGTGTAGAGAAAATGTACGATGTAATATTTTCTTATTTTCCAGATGATGCGGCTTTTACAGAATTAGTCCGCACCGCTGAAACAGCTATTGACAATGGAATATTCCCAGAGAGAATATATCAAGGTTCCAGTGGTAGTTATTTTGTTAGAAATCCAGCTGGGGTAAGTAGGCTGACTTCTTAGCTAAGCCATTGTAGGCTATTTTAAAATTTGTAATTTGTTTCTAGGCCTTAAATTTAAAGTGCAATTTACATATTAGCCTGACTCTAGATAATAGAAAAAGAAAAACATTTTCAGTTTAACCCTACAGTAGTGTCATCGGTCTGAGAGTCCAATTCACTTTTTGTTAGCGTGTCACTCATTGTTCGCTAGAGAGGGAGGGCTGAGTAATTCAGTACCTTCCAATTTCTTGTTAGTCTGTCTGATGCTGTCTGCTTGTGATTTTCAGATTATGTTATCTATGATAAATTAAACACAAATCAGACTCCTACACCGAAGACACCACACACAAATTTTAAGAATTTTTGAAAAGTGTCCATATGAAACAATAGTATACATTTTTTATTTGGGTTACAGATTTGACTCTTGTCTTCATAACTACTTTTTTTTTTTGCCAAGTTTACTCTTTTTCCACATAAAAAAAATTAAATAGTAGCATTAGTTTTGAAATTTGTAAAGTAAAACTGTTAGAATTTTAAATCATAATTGTCAATGTATTTCCGTAATATAACCTATCTGAAAATATAGAAGAACCAATTTACAATATATGTCATTTTATTAAAGTTTGGTGATATTTACAGAATTATTTTTAAAAAACATGTAAATCGGTCTCACAGACCTATGACACCAATGGTGTTGCAAAAAGCATGACACTACTCTAGGGTTAAAATGTTGGTAGTGTGTAATTAGTTTACTGCAGTGACAAAATGCAAAATAATTTGATTTTAAACATTAACAACAATTTAAAATGTTGATTAAGATTCTGCCGAAGGTGACCACCGAATGCTACATCTTATCTAAATACTTCTTCAAATTATGACGAAAGTATTCTCTGCTCCCTTATTACTTCATTTAAAAAAATCTTTTCTATCCCTGATTTGCACCTGCCCTAGTTTCCAAGTAAAAGAATTGTATTTGTAATTATCTGTAGAATGGGTGAATCCGGGCTTTTCTAGTTCAATGAAGTCATAGCTCTTTCAGCAATTGGACAAAATAGTGGCATATGATTTGATTTAATATGGCTTTCCATTTCTGCCATGAGAGTTTTTGCACATCTAAGAAGCTTTTATGCGGCAATCTTCATCATGTCACGTAATAGCAATAACTACATCATTAAACTGTACAAGACAATTTAAATGAGTTTAAGAAATAATTAATAAAGTTAATTATTATTTCTAATGTAATAATTGTGTGAGTTGTTAATTGGATTAAAACCTTTAATTGTAATTATTGTTGTTATCATTGTTATTCTATCGTGAATTGTCTGTAGTGTGTGTAAATTTAAAGTTTAATTGTATAGCTGTGTGCGATCGTATGAGCATTATGCGAATGCTATTTGTTATCCAGGCGATGATAACCACTTAGGTTTTTCGCCTTTAAAAAAAAAGAGAAAAAAAAGATTATATTTGATTAAATTCCAACCATTCTCTGTGATCTGAGTTTGGGTTGATGACTTCATAAGTAGATGAAGTAGATTTAGCCTTTATCTTTGATAATCAGACACAAATTTTGATACATATTGTACATGTACTTCTACATTTATTTAGGGTTCCTGTAAAAAGCTTTCATTTTGTACTCTTATTTCGTTTCAGAAAACCATAGGAGTGTTTAAACCTAAAGATGAGGAACCGTACGGACGTTTAAATCCTAAGTGGACAAAATGGATGCATAAGCTTTGTTGTCCTTGTTGTTTTGGAAGGGAATGTCTGATTCCCAACCAGGGCTATTTATCTGAATCTGGAGCTAGCTTAGTCGACCACAAATTGAAACTTAATGTTGTACCAAAAACTAAGGTAAGGCTGTAGATAAATTTAGTTATGGTTTGCCATTTAAAAGTTAAATTTTTTATTACAGCAGTCATAGTATGTTTAGATTATATTAAAATACAACTATATTACAAGTGAGAAAACATGGACGAAGACTAGGATTTGAACCCAGGTCCTTTTGCATTGCGTGCTAATATTCTGCTAACTGTCACATCAGATATTGGTCGCTGTTATCTCACTTATACGGTTTACTGCATTTTTTGAACTAACATTACTTACCATGTAATACTAAAGGTCTTGGGTTCAAATCTCAGTCTTGGTCCATGTTTTTTCACTTATAATTTAGTAAAATTAACTATTACTGGGAACGTGTGTAGGGAAAATTATTACAATTTGGAAAATCGTTTTAAATAACATAACCGTTAACTGCAATTAGAAATAAGATTGATTTCAATGTGGTTTGAAACAAGGTAATTAGTTTGTTAGTTTAACTAAACCATACGAGATAAGATTGACCAATATCCAGTGTGATCAGGTTCTCAGTTGCCAGAGCATTAGCACAGAATGCTAAAGGTCCTGGGTTTAATTTTCAGTCTTTTTCCATGATTTTCATAAGTAATTTAGTTGAATTAACTCTTTTTGTGAAAGTTTATAGCGGGAAAATGATTACAGTTTAAAAAATAGGTTTAACATAAAACATTTGATTTAAAACTTATTAGTTTTATTTATTCAATATTGTAAACTCATTGTAGGTTTTATCTTAATGTTTTTAATAAACTAAAATGTTTGTTAAGCCACAAAGTGATTAGATAGTTTTAACATATAGGGTGATTCATACTGCACGGCAGTATTTTGAGAAATTATTCTAAAGGATTTTCTGTCAGGAAACTTTTTGTTTCCCTCAATCACAATTTGGTGTTTTTATCAATACAAAGACTTAACTCTAGAATAAATAGACATATCAGTACTAAATTTTCCGAATGCTTCATACCCACAGATTGTAGTTTTTCAAAAAAATAACATGAACAATCTACCTTCTTTTATCAGTTAGATTGCTAGTCTGGTCAGTATATATTTTTACCGATAGTTCAGCTGTTGTTTGATGTAACCCTGGAAGTTTTACACTGGTTGAACAGGGTATTTTCTATGGTCGAACAGTTTGTACACTGGTGATCGTTGCTTCAGTGATGGTCAAACATTATTGCGTATTATTCATGTATATATAGTGTAAAAAGAAATTATTAAGTGTCTGTAGAAAAGAAGAGTTTTTGATCTTTCACTAAACATATTTTTTCAGTTATTATATTGAGTGTAGTGCAGCTTTAATTCTGTAAAACTTTTATCTGAGTATTTAAGTTTAATATTGTAACACTAACAGCCATGTCACAGAGAAAATATACGATAAGAAATAAAACAGCAGTTTCCTATAGTGTCTAAAAGCATAGAGGTTTGGTCTAAACAAATAAATGACGCAATACTTAAATAATATTAACCATTTATAATTTTTATATATATATTTCTTAATGACGCAAAATAATTACAATAGAATCATTTTTTTTTAATAAATAAATAATAAAATATAAAAGCAGACTGTAAAAGTAGGTAATAGAAAAGCAGACTTAAAGAATATATTAATATATGAACGTGTGTAAAATGTGAAAATTATATAAGAGATTTTGTTTCAATGAGTAGTGCGTTAGAGATGAACAATATAAAGCAGCAGTTAAAATTATAAACAGTTCAATAAATAGAAAATAATAACAAAACATAGCACAATTCGACATGTATCGAGATCTCAGTATAATAAGAAACTCCATATACAATGATCATGGAAGCAATTAAAAGAGAGAGAGGGCATCAACTTGTGTACGTGACAAGACGCATGCAAGCAAGAATTGGGACGAGACAGAACGTTCTCGAAGCAGGGACTTCTATCAAGATGGCGTAGCTATTGATGTGTGTTGCATAAGGGTGGCGAGGAATATTACATAAAAAATGTAGTTTTTGCTTTGAAATGGTGACAAGTTTGGTCACAAACTAAAGTACATATACTTTTGAGTCGGTGTTATTGTAAAAATTGGAATTGATCATGTAAATTGAGTGTTTTTCGACATATAACTGTTCCATGTGCTTCGGCGGGACTAGCGTGAGATAGGCTTCAGAACATATTGAGTGAATTGTGTTAAAGACGAAAAATCCTAGGTAAATAACAGTGCGACGAATAACGCAGTGAGTAGTAATGGCCATAGGACATTTTTTTTTTTTTTTTAGTCTGCAAGTATAAAATTTTGATTATTTTAAAAAGTAACTTCTCTTAATTTCTGTTGCGTCAATTTTTTATTTTTTGAGAGATAGGGTTGATAAAAGTTTCATGTAATTGTAAATAGTTCTTTGATTTGTTTGTATATTTGTACCATTATGTTGATATCTTTTTATTGTTGTGAACATTCACTTTTAAGTATGTTGGAGTAAACGAAGGTTTTTGCCATAGTGTCTTGAATTTCTTTATACAGCCACGAACATCCATTTAGCTTGTACTTTGATAGCCAGGTTTCCACCCCTGAGGAAATCAAATTAATTAATAAATATTTCTCAGTAATTAACAATTATAAGTAGTTATATGCAAACAGAGCATAAGTGAGGTTATATGTGGATTATTGCAAATATTATGATTATTATTTTTTTTATTAGTATTATGGGAGTTAAGTGAAGGTGATTTTTAAGGTTTTGAAAGTAAGGTGAGTTAAAGTAAGGTGAAGCACATGATATTATTCTACGTTGAAGTTGGGAGAGAGATGTTGTGGAGAGTTTAGGTAAATGATGATTTTATTGTTGAAGTAAGGCAATAGGCCTAGGAGGTATATAAATGATTAAGGTTTTACATGGGCGACGACTCTTGGTGTTAAGGTGAATAAATGAAGGAGATGAAGGAGAGTTAGTAGTAATTATTGTATAATCCACATATAGCGTTTTATTTTTGATTTAAAACATAATTTTTTTATTTTTTGAATTTTTTATAGAACCCCATTTTTTTAACACATTTATAACAGATGTATTTTCATTTCTTGTAACCATCCGTTACAAGATGGCTTTCCCAACGTGGGGCTAAAAAACAAAAGAAGCCATGTTTTTATTTCTTGTAACCTTCCGTTACAATATGGTTTCATTATATTGGGCAGGTTGAGTCAGTACAATTCTCATTTATATGATCAACTCTAGATGTACTTGAAAATCAACGTTAAAAGCCTTAAAACTTAATTAAACTAAACTTTAAGACTTTTTACCAGTGCCCATTTCAAGTATTAAAATCAGTTTACTATTCATTAGTTTATATTAGACTGGAATATGGGTTAGCTTGTTAGGATGGAACATATTTAGCTACTTTGAAATCAGTAATATCTCTTCAGAAAACGTTTATTCGCACTGGCAATAATCACACTATATATCGTCACTCACTCTTTGCCAGTTTTTGTATGTACTATACAAAGTCCTAAAAATGCCTAAAAAATTATACATTTTTGTCAGTTCCAAAACCTAGTTCGACTGCATATATTAAATTTTATAGATTTGTTGCGCCTAGAATGTTCACCTTATACCTCGCACAAAGATTCGTGGCGGTTGGGGAGGTGTACCTACCCCTAATTAGCCCTCGCTCGGCCGCTCCGGGTTTTGGTCATGAGTCACCTACTGGGCTTAAGGCACAGTCGGTACAATTTTTTGCATTTCGCCATAAAGTGTAAAAATAACGTCATTTTTGTAATCTGCATCAAATAACAAGAACATTAAATCCAAACACGATATAATTGCGATGCTATTAACCCTAGAACCGGCAGATCGCACGAAACGTGCGATCATGACAGCACATTTGTAACGCGTGATTGTATTGAATATTTGACCCACTAAAAATCTTCCAATCTCAAAAAAACAAACACCATTGGAAAGGTAATGTTTCAAACTTTATTTTTTGTATTTAAAATTTCTTTCTAAATCGTATATTTACATACGTAATCATCGTTGCAGTTTATTAGTTTTCTACAAATCAATCGGCGCCCGGAAATTCATACAAAACATAACGAAATGACTCAACTTTTGTCAATCTCTAAAACCCGCCCAGTAGGTTGTCTTAGTTAAACCTATGTACCAATGGATTCATCACAATTTCCCCTATCCAAAACTTTCATCAAATCAAAAATCGGACCAATAGTATTGAAGTAAGAAGGGGTTTTGTAGACCCTTGCAATTGGTCAGTTTTCCAACCAATAAACAGCGTTATTTATTTCACGTGAGATCTTTATGACCTCAATAGTTTTTTATAGATATTTTGGTATCTTTGTAAAGATAATTCTTCAAGCTAACTTCCCCTGTAAACCAAATTTGCTATATTTGAACAGTTTATTGTGTAGGACCGTGGGAAAGTGACTGCTAATACGGTCTCACATAACGTTCAAATCTGTAGCGTAACGGACTTTTATAGCATAGGGAGACATACGAGAATGCGCGCGCAACTTGTACAGACGAGAGTTTGCTATATTTTTCTAACTTTTGTTATTCAAATACTTCTAAGTCGAACACTTTTATGAAAAGATAATTTACAAGTATACAGTTCAGTTCTTTGATTTATTCTCTACACTTTGTTATAATAATATTTTATTTTTGGGCACAGCATATGTTAGTAAATTACGTTTCTAACTTGGCATACTTTTGATAGCAGACTTGTAGTAAGAACATAAAATCTCGTGTTTTCAAAATAAAAAATTTGAAAATGTTAAATGTTTTTATACAGTTCTATTTAGAACTAAATTACGAAACTTTTTTACATTTAAGGAAAAAATTACAAAAAATGTTTACTACTTTTTATGTAGACTTAAAGTTGAACTTTTATTTTTCGTTACTGAACATTTTTTGTTTCTTGAGCTAATAACTTTCTAAATTTTACATCTATAATTTTTTTACTGGCATATACAAATTCTTTGAACCTTTCGCTACAAAAAAGCTATGGAACACTTTTGGATTGGGGGTTAATTTACTATTTTTGGCGAATTTTTTAATAAATGCTTGCACACGCCAAAAAATCCATTTTCGTTAACATTGCCGGTTCTAGGGTTAAGTATATTAAAAATATATCTTGTTCTGTAAACTGTCTTATTTTAAAACAAAGTGAATACTTAATAGCATCATACAGATCCCGGCGCGAATGCTGGCTTTTGGACCATGGGCTACTAACCATACTAAAAACATCAGTATTCCCGGCGCGGGTTGATAAACCAATTCCACATTCCAATTTTATGTGATTATCTCTAGGAAAACGATATAAATAATGTAATTAAATTTAAAATTTCTTTTGTAACCCTTTCAAGGGTGAGGTGACGCCACCAGTTCGTCGAAAGAATGAATCACTTTAGAAAGCGGCTTGGGTAAATGTTTTTGTCTCCACTTATGCCCTTTCCTCACATTCCTCGCCCATCATGCCGTGCAAGGTCAAGTGCCGATATCTGTGTGTGTTTTTGCGGATCTAGAAAAGCAAATGCTAAGTGACAGCTACATTCTTTATATGTAATAAGTATATGCACACTATGGAAGTCTTGAAGTTTTTCCAAAAATGTCCGAAAATTTCCCCAAACTTTCCACGATTTCCTTTCTATTGTTTTAGAAGATCTGTAACCTCAACACAGGCATAGCCTTCGAGGGTTGCGATTGAAGTTGTAGGGTATGGAGGTGTTTTTTCATTTCATTTGTAAAAGTATATAATATAAAGGACACTGTATGTATCATTTTAATTATTATATTCTTTTTAATTTAATTTACTATTAATTAAAAGTGTGTTAAATCATTTCTATACAAATTGAAAGTCTCCGCAGTACATATCCATACATTGATTTGGTACTGTTTACACAAAACACTATTAAAAAAATACACAAAACACTGACACCAGGCTTTCCTATCTGCTTGCAACTCACAGCCCACTAGTTAATTTTAAAACTTGATTAAATGACAATACATTCTTAAATTTACTTTTAGAAAGACATTAAATTTTTAACCTTACACAAATGATGTAGCAAATGATATAGCATTGGCAGAAAAGTTGTAATTTTGGCTAAATATAAATAAATGAACGGAGAAAATAGGATAATACTTACTTGTTTGTTGTAAACAAACAATGTTCAGTACAAAAATGTGTAGTTAAATTAGATCCTAATGAACAAAAAATACCTTGTTAGTTTAGAAAATTGTATGTAGACCACTGACTTTTTTAGTTTTTTATTGCCTTTTCTGAGTGTTTGAATTTATTATTTTACCAAGTGAAGCTATTTCTGATTATTTTTTTGCAATTTGTTCCTGCATTGTTGTGAACATTATTAAAAATTACAGATCTGTATCAGAAATGTTTACAGTTATTTATGTTTTAACATCCAAAACTGGTTCTTTTTTTTCAAATTCTACCTAGTTCTGTTAGAATACACTTTTGTTCTAAATTGTTTTTGTAATGAGTGTTCAACATGTACTTTATCAGTGATAAATATGGACAAATTAGACTTTGATAGTCATGACTGTGTAGGTCAAATGCGATAAAAGCTGTTAGCATTGTAATTCGGGACACTAACTTTTTCATTGTTATAGAAGAAACCTACCAGTTTGAAACTTTTAAGTGTTGTTAAAATTAATACAGGTATTAATTGATGAAAATACATTTCCTATCATTCTTTGCAAAGTTAGAGAACTGTAATATAAAATTTGATATGACCTTTTGAATAAGACAGAAATTAATGGAAGAAAGTGGAACACTAATAATGTACTTCATCTTTGATTCACACACTTACAAAATGTTTAATTCTCTTGGAGAAAAAATAAAAGTATTAAATTAATTTTCTACATAAACTCTATCAATGAAAACCTCAATGCTTTAAACGAAACGCCAATTATGTGAAGGCTGTAAAAAGTAGAAACAATTGAATTTTCTTATCTTTAATTTGTTTATCTTAATTGTAACGTCATTTACTGACAGTTTATTTTGGAGTAGGCCTTCAACTGCGTAAGCATTAGTATACTGAGTTCAACCGACATAAGAATTAATAGATGTAAAGTTCACTGTAATGGATTATTGGTTTTTTACTTTTTCAACCTCTTATTGTATGGAACACATCTTGTTATTAGAAAACAAAATTTGTAATTAGTTAAATATTCAATTTGAGATCCTGTGAGAAGTAATCAATATTAACCCTTTCCCCTATATTCATAATTGACACAAAGTTCCTCATACCAGACCTCTTTAATGGCAAAGTTTGTCACTTATATTCAGTTAATGTTCAAACTACGATAACTAATTAACTACTTATTCAATATACATGAAATTATTACCATATCTTAATATTATATTGGTATATATAACATTTTTATATTATTTACTTACTAATGCAGCACTAAAATTTTGTTTTAAGTCCAAATGAAAAACAAATTGAAAAATAAGTTCACTAACAGTTATAACTTATATTACAAAAATGTTAGGAAACACTTTATATTTGTTAGGTCATAAACTGTCTGTTTTATTTGTGTTCAATTACTACAAACCTATTTAACAAATAAAAAAATTAACCAAGTATTTTAAATTCAGTCTAGCCATGTTTTACGTGACTCTTGGTTTACAAAAGTTGTGCTACAGATCTAAAATCCTAATCAGCTGAAAGAAATAGCAAATGATATACAGCATACTGTAAAATGTTCTCTGAACACGTTTCTGAAGTTAGTTTTAAAATATTCCAACAGATGGCAAAGTTATACGCATTTAAAGTTCTACTACGGATTAGTACGGAATCCCGGGGAGTGAAAAAAATAAATCACTACGAGTTTCTACGGAATACCGGGGAAAGGGTTAAGGAATCTGTGAAAACATTTGGTTTGTTTCTCCTTTCTAAAAATGTGACAAATTTAGCTTTGGTGCTTATGACATTGACGGAATATTTTCCCTAATCTTTTTAGATTGACTGGATTTCAATGTATTCCTTTCTTTTCTATCCTATTTTTGTACCCGTTATAACCAATAATAAGTGGAATAAATTATATGTTCTTGTTTTGGACAGGATGTAACCAACACATAATTACTCTTTAGCGCTGACATGAAAATAAAACACATTTTCTATCACTTTAACACCATTACACAGTGCATCTTTAACATCATTAGTTAAACAAATTCAGCCGTAGTACTTGTAATGAAATGCAAACAACCTTAAGAAAACATTTTAACAACAGGTCTTGGTTGCTATAAAGCTGCAGAATTAAAACAACGAGTTAGCTATTAAAGTTGTACAGTACTGGTCCAACGCTAAATTATTCATGACCCCGAACATAATGGTAGAAGCAGCTTTAAAAAGATTTATTAAGAGATCGAGTGAAAATAATAATTAGTTTTGTTGTTAATTATTTTAAATAACAGTTTTCACTTAACTACGGAAGAATGGATTAGGGAAACACAGGAAATGGAATTTCAAGGTGATCTAGCAACTTACTGTAAAACATTTAAAAACAGATATAAAATTTATATTAAAACATTCGTACCAGAATCTACTAAAGGCAAAAGGAAAGTAACTTTATTACTTCATTACATAGGTGAAGAAGAACGACATATTTTTAAATAATTTAATTTGAGTGCAGTGGATTCAGACAAGTTGGAAACTGAATTAAAAGTTTGGAAAATTAGTTTATTCCTTTGGCTAATGTAACTACGAGAGGCGTGCATTCTTTAACCGGAAACAATTACGTAATGAGTCATATGAACAATGTGTGATGATATTTGTGACCTAAGTCCGTCTTGTGATTTGCGTGATAGCTTAGTTCGAGACATTTTTGTTAGTGATACTCATGATTCAGATGTTAAAGACACATAATTTGATGTTAAAATTAGCCTTAGAAATGTGTAAGTTTAGAGCAAGGGTCTCCAAACTATTTTACCCAAGGGCCGTATTGAAATTTCGAGGTGGTATGGCGGGCCAACAGGGTCTTTGCAACTTGTCCCCCAGGGTGGAAAATTTGACACTTGGAAACAGTGTTTTTAAGCATTTCCAGTCTATTTTTATAAATAAATTAATTTTTAAACATAAGTTTTAAGTGTCTCTGAGTCTAACTTATGTATGATTTTTAATTCTTTTTTATACCAACATAATAAATTTTTATTGGTTAAAGTTAAATAAAAAGTAATAAGCATTTTAAATACGAAGGTTAAAAGACAAAACACTCAGGAGAATCATACTTATTTATTTAAACTTAAAATATGTAACACAAACATTTTTGAAAATAAAATCCTGTCTTTATTTTTAGTGAGATGTGTGCAGCTGTTTATTATTCACAATGTCTGTCCATTTTGGATTAAAATTTGTAGTTCCAATAGTGGCATAGCTTTTAGGTGCTTATCCGACAACATTGACCTGTATTTTGATTTCACATGTGTCATCTTCGAAAAGGTTTGCTCACAAATATATGTGGAACCAAATACAGTTATCATTTCTCTCGCAAATCTCTTTATGGCTTTGAACTCATCACTTAACGACCTTGAATAAAAACCTAAATTGAATTTAGGTTTTAAAACAAAAGAATTATTACAACTTAGTTACTTAGTTACATACCTGTAAAAAGGACGAAGGTCTTCATTTTTGTAACACTCGGAGAAGTATTCTTTTAAGTTTTCATTTGACATAAGATCAATAAACTCGAGCTGAAGTTCTGTAAGAGCATCTTCAACTTAATATTTAAATGGATTTTGTAATAGGTTGATCTTTTCTAATGTAGTTGCGTCTGAAAGTCTGAAAAGCGAGTTTAAAACTCCTCACGTAGTTTTGAAATAGCTTGTGCTGCATATTGAGATGGAAACAGCACACTTGTTTCATTAACAAAGTTTTTGCAAGTTTCAAAATGGTCCAAAACTGTTTTTCCTACTTGTTTTTTCAAAAGGTACTAGTTTCAATCTGAAAGATTTCACGTTTTGAAACAAATCGTTTACAAACAAACTCTTGCCTTGAAGTTTCAAATTTTAAATATTAAGATGTGTGGTAATATCAACAAGAAATGCAAGTTTCCATAGCCGCTGATCACTCGAAAGCTCTTCTACTGGCTTGCCCTGTTCAATCATAAAAATGTCAATTTCTTGGCGTAGCTCAAAAAACTTCATAAGCACCTTTCCTCTGCTTAGCCAACACACCTCACAATGATATGGGATGTCTGGGTACTGGCTTTCTATTTCTGACAAAAAGTTCTTAAGGGGGCGCTTCCCTGCCCGCCTTATTGAATCTTATTCCCATAAGAGCAATGCTACAGAATAAGTCATTTTTTTCCGTTAATTCGTGGCATAAATTAAAAAATTTGGTTTCATTTTGAAGTACTGTCATATGCGGATGTTGATTTGCCGAATACATTTTCAGAAACCGTTTTATTGTTTTCATAAACGTATGATATAAATAGTAAAACTAGTAAACTTTATAAATTTTTTACTCAGTTGCAAAAAGAGATATTGTAAAAATCCTTAGCAATCAACACCCACAATCTATTTTACTTTAAGAAAAAAAATACAGCTTTCGTTTTTTAACAAAAACAGCACAAAAATATGCTTAATAGTGAAGGTATGTTTTGGTTATTTAACATTGAAATTGGTACCCAATATCGTAGTTTTGAATGTGGAGAGCCGAGCCTTAAACTGTCTGTGTTTAAGAGAATGTGGTCTGATGTAATTTACTGTTTTTACCACTACTTCCATTATTTCTGACACGTCAAAGGTTTTCCCACACAGTGCTTGTTGGTGAACAATGCAGTGTAACACCATTGGTTTTCCCCTCCTGCACTTTCTTCAGCATTGCACACTCTCAAAATCTAAAACAAAACTTTTTTTATTGGTGTCTGCGGGCCGGACCAAATCCTTTAGCGGGCCGCATTTGGCCCGCGGGCCGTAGTTTGGAGACCCCAGGTCTAGAGAATTAACTTACAGGGTGTCCACCAGCCTTGAAAATCGGGAATATCGGGAAATGTGCTTAAAATATGCCAATCGGGAAAAAAGCTTGAATTGTGCTTGATTTCCATCAGCGATCGGGAAAAAAAGAATTTTCCGTTAACGAAAATAATAGGCTATTAAGTTTGGCTTCTTAAACACGCATTGAACACTCGTTCTGACTCGATTATTCCAACTTTCATTCGTTCACATGTACAACTAAACTCGCCAATCGAACTTATGAAGTCGATTTTCATCTTTTGTAGTGACGTAATGAGCTGTGATGGCCCGTCTTGATCGCGTTCACGATGTCCGAGTAAAAAGTAAACTCAAACCGGGTCGAAGTCTGAGTGAGTCGAGATAGCGGGTTAAATCTCTAGGTTTGTCATCTATCTAGGACCGGACCGATAATGGTTATTTCTCATAATTTATATCGATATCGAGACAATATACAAAGCAAAGGGTAAATATAATAATTATTAATTACAGTACCTCGATTCCAAACACAAACAAAACATTCGATGTGTACTGAATTATTAAACATATAAATTTACGTGCATAATCTTTTTAAACATTGTAACATTTAAATTAGGGATGGGCCGATTCACGATACCACCGATACTTTGTATTTGATATCGGTAACAAGAATCGATACTGATTTCGAGAGATAATCAGTTCAGTTCATATCATTGTCAGACTAGTTCTCCGTATTTTGAATGTAATATCCAGTATTTGCAATCACATTCTCTGTATTTAAACTTAATCCCAATTAACCATTTAACAATAAAATATCAGTGGGAAAAATGTAAAACTCTCTTACTTTGATGTACGTATATATTTTCCCTAGTAAAATGTTTAGGCTAGGTATTGTTTTGTTTGTAAACGCATTCATGCGTATGCTTGGTTTTTTGTACACAGAAAGGTAAAGTAGGCTCAAGGACAACCACTTATGGATTCTTTTCTTATCGTGTCTATTTATAGAATTAGGGTGAATACTGTGAAGAAAAGTTACAAATCTTATAGATCTGTAACAAAAGTAAAATAATTCTATTTGTTTTTAGTTCGGGTAAAACATTTTGGACATTTTCGGGATTTACGTTACCCAGTATTTATGTATTTTGTAGGAATCCCGACGAAGTGCCTTTGTTTTACTTGTTATTCGTACCCGCAAATAGCGATATTTAATTCCACCTTTTCCGAATTTTACAAGTGTCATCTAAATAACCTTTTCGTGGACCTTAGCCATTGTAATTTAAAGTAAGTTTTAACGCCGGTACTTTATAGAAAGAAGAACTAATTATTGCTCTCAGAAGTAGGGGTTTTCGCGAATGTACACTGTTGTGTATTGCGTTTTATAAAATTAGCGCTAATAATATTCGGACGTCGTATTCTTTT